>JAGDQP010015500.1:14232-42590 GCA_022664845.1 Lepisma saccharinum
AAAAAAAATACGTTATAATTCGAATTTATACGGGGGCGTTTTGGTTTTGTTTATAATAAAACCATTACTTAATATTTTACGTTATTAGGCTAGAAATTGTTAGGTTACAATCTACCTTTGATTTCAATGAATGGAAAGTACTATTTTTAAGTGAGTAAAATCTTTCACTCTAGCTAATAATTTTTTATTTGTTTGTTTGTTTCTCTTCCGAGGAGGTGTTTTAACTACTCCTTCCCTGCAAGACAATTATGCAGAAAATGGTTGATCTAAATTACTTCTGATAGCCAGCTGATAGGGAGATAGACAAACATTCTAAATTATGTCTTCGAATTCCAAAAAAATCATCTATCATAACTTTGCCATATGGTTATTTTTAGGAGAGAAATTAAACAGGCGTTGGAAAAATGTAATTAATATTTAGGTTCTTTGGGGCGGGAGGGGAAAGACTGCATTACGAAGTCGAGTAACTCTTTGCGAGACTTGCAACCTTATTTCGGGTAATAATTTTTCTGAGTGAATTTTACTATGTATTAGTTTGTGTAGAAATGATAATAGAAAATTAACTCTTCTATTTTAACTCATTCAGCGCGCAAGTACAGAGAATAAAATTATCTAGCGTTGGGTCTTAGGTCGCCCTGTGTGAATTGATGAAGTACATAATTGACGTATTATTAGGATTAAAGTGTTGCTCCGTAGTGTAGTAGCTAAAGCAACGGATAATAAATCACAACGTTGCAGGTTCGAATCCATCCACTGATACGTGGAAAATTTTTCGATTATAAATGAAGACGAGAGAGTAAAACATGTCATTCAATAAAGGCATAATGTAATCAAGGTCCAGTTTTTTTCTAAAACTACTGTAAAGATATGCATAATACGGTTTACTAAAATAGTAAATTTCCTCAGTATGTAACTTGGTACTATTTTGAGTGCATACAACTGAAAAATAAGTTGGGCTAACATTGGGCCACATTTACATTGGAATTACCATATAGTTTGCTCTACGTTGAACTTCGCTTTTAGGGCCAACGTTATCGCTAACGATAAGGCTATTTGGCCAACGACCAAATAGTACGTAGGTCGAACAGTACTGGAAAACGTTAATCTAACGTTAAAACGTACAATCAGATTTTCAATGGTCCAACAAGAATTTGCTACTTGAGGTACACACGATTTTGTATTATATTTGTTGTTACTAATACAATTTGCAATATAATTACTAAATAAAAATTTCTATATTACTATTGAGTTGATCCTTTATAATGCGGCCCTCGCTCTCTTCCTGATTAGTCAATTTGGCCAGCTGCCAACCTGGAGTAGACTATACCGTTTTTCCTAATGATGATTGAATTAGCTGTTTGGGAAGATTGCTCGTTAGTATTCACAGTGCAATGTAAATATTATACTTGTTAATAATTGCTCTGGGATAAATAGCTACTACTGAACTATGATATATGCAGCAAACGCAAGTTTGCTGTAAGATTAGAAATTATATGTTACAGCTGTAAGTAATGCTTTTGTTACAGTACTACACAAATCTGCTTTATGTGATAAATAGTGCAAGAAATACAGAAGAGGTATAGAATGAGTGAAGACAATACACGGTCAGGAAAGTCGAAATAATATATTGCATTGTACTAGAACAATAACTTCTATGGGGAAGCAGAGGCGGGGGGAGGCAATCTTCCTCCACTCACCACGTCCACCCTCTTAGTATAGAACCATTGAGGAAGAACACAAACTCTACAGAATTAGCCATTTTTCGCAGGAAACCGGTCGAGAACCTGTTTCATTCAAGCGGTACACACATACTTATTCAGACATTCGCTTCTCCAACTTCTCACCCCTTCCACTGCCAGGCCTAGAGTGGGGCGTGGCTTAACCTCATCAAACCTTTTAGAGGTGGACTAGAATAGCTATATAAAAATACTATTTTTTATTGGTGTATCGGATATGTTTGCAATTAAAATTATTAGAATCGTTTGTTCACAAGGAATAAAACAAAAAAAAGTTGATCTTTCTAGCGTAATTGGTTGCAAAGTTAGTCATATTGTAATTTAGAGAAAACAAAATAATTTTATTTATTTTTTAATAATTTATTTCTGAAAAACTAGGAAACAAATATACGTTCTAAGTATTTCAACCCGTTCATCAACTTCTGAAGAATGCTCCAAAACTTTTCTTTTCTATTAAAGATATCCAGTTCCTTAGAAAATGAAGATATTCGGTATCAATTTTCTGTCCATAAGCAACAACAGTAAACTTTCTAGCTCTGAGAGAAGTAGAAGACCCCGTTAATGTGTATTTGTTTCCATTTCTTTGAGTGTTTTACAAATAAACGTGTGCTTTCAGACTTATATCACACTATAAGTATTTACTCTGATGAATCAAATTTTTGGCCATTGTGACCATCTTCATCGACTAAAGCACTTTTAATCCTATTTTCTGGGCGTTTCTTGAAGTTCCTACTCGTCTGCCAATGTTTGGTCAAAAGAGCGCTTTGAATCATTGCTAGGATTACTTGTTACAGTTCAAAATATTTAGGCTACACATACGATAATTAAATTCCGTGTAACTTTGTATGCATAAGTGTGTCTAAATCATATTGTTTATGATTAATTTCAAATAACACTGAATAGTAGATTAGTCCTGCTTATCACGTCAAGGAGAAATCAAGGCTAGTGCAAACTTGACATGAAATTGTGTGCTATCTGGGACAAAGTGCACTCTCATTTCGACTGCTTTTAAAGCAACAAGTGATAAAATGGAGATTTTATTTAACAACAGATGGGGTAAGAAATACACTTTACACGCGAAATTCAAAGAGCGGAATTTCGCTCAATTTGAGTGGAATATTTGAGAGGAAAGAGGGACCACTCTTTAAGAGTGGATTTTCATCGAAGAGTAGATGAGAAATATCCTCTCGAAAAAAAGATGGGATCTATGCTAGTCCATTACAATGGGAACGTAGACATATTGTTTAGCTGAATTTCCATTTATTCATAAACCACTCTAAAAAGATTAGAAATAGCTCTTTCAAGTTTGAAGAATAAATTACATCCAAAAGCATCGAAATTCCATCTAAAAAGAACACATTTCTCATCCAAAGCGAGAGCATTTCGTTGAAAACCACTCTTTTCAATTGAAAATTCACCTCTGAAGGGAGTGGCCCCTCTTTCCGCTCTAAGAAGAGTAAATATTCCGCTCTTTTTATTCCGTATGTAGAAAACAAAATAATGCTATAGCAAAAAGCATGATTGCTTTTTCGTCTGGTGAGTTGGCTTCTCCATAGCTGCTCTAACTGCTCGAATGGCTTCAATAAATACCTCTTCAAGTCCTTGTTGGGTTTTAGCAGAGCATTCCATATAGCTCCATGCATTTATTTGGGATTTCAGTTTTTCACCTTCTTCAAAGGAAACACATTGCGTTTCAGGATCATCTCGTAAGTCCAATTTTGTGCCTGAAAGATAGAAAGATCACTCAATACAATTTTTATTGTACAAGGTGTTTTGAAAAGAAGCACAGAGAAGAAGGAATTGTATACAATTAAAGTAGAAATTGACGTTCAGGAGGATTACTAGTGTTTCACGCGAGGCGAACGAAATGGGTCGTTCTCGCTCTTGCAGCTGCGAGAAAGAGCTCTGTTGTCGTCTCGCAGGTGCGAGAATCGGTGCTTGACAATCCACACTGAAGTTTTCCAGATTTATTCTAAGCCACACCAGGCAAATGCAATGATGGTATCCCCAATTTAATGCCGACTTCTTCCGACATCTTTCCCCTACAGCAGCCGCGTCAAACATACGACCCCCACAACCACGAAGTGTGGCCCCCGGAACTTTCAGAAATGGGAAATCGCTTATTTTTGTTGTGAAATGAAAGGTAAAATTACATGTTTGATTTGTGGGCAAAACATAAGTGTTCCAAAAGAATACAATATCAGACGTCATTACGAAACCAATCGTGCAAAGTATAAGAAAAAGTCAAACGAAGATAAATTACGCGATTTTAAGGCTGCACTCGGTAAGCAACAGTCTTTGTTCACGAATACGAAACAAGACAAGGAAGCCGTTGTTAAAGCAAGCTACGTAATTGCAGAGCTTATAGCAAAAAAAAAAAAAATAAAATCCAAATGTTTTAGTGAAAGTGAATTTGTTAAAGAGTGTCTTGTAAAAACTGCCGAAATTGTATGTCCTGATAAGGCTCACATTTTCAAAAACATTTCCTTGTCACGCAACACTGTTGCCGAGAGAACTGATGATATTGCAAGTAATTTAAGTGAACAGTTGTTGGCAAAAGTTAAAAATTTCGCTGCATTTTCTATTGCAGTCGATGAAAGTACAGATGTTAGTGGTGCGGCACAATTAGCTTTGTTTATCCGGGCTTGTGACACTGACTTAAACATAACTGAGGAATTATTGGACATAATTTCTCTTAAAAACACAACAACCGGTGAGGATATCTTTAAGGAAGTGTGTGGTGTCTTGGAAAAGTACAATCTTCCGTTATCGAAACTTGTGTGTGTAGCAACGGACGGGGCTCCTTCAATGACGGCGAAACAATGGATTTGTTGGTAAGTTGTGGGCCAAGCAGAAAGAAGACTCTCCAAGTAGTAGGTTTCACACGTTCACTGCATCATTTACAGGAAGTTTTGTGCTCAAAAATCATAAAAATGAATCACGTTTCGAAATTTGTGAAGAAAGTAGTAAATTTTATTCGTTCTCGGGGATTGAACCAACGATAGTTTTCTTCTTTACTCAGTGACGTTGGAAGTGAATTCGAGAGCCTGCCATACTACGCGGAAGTACACCCAGAATCGATAAACAAAACTTCAGCTACTCACAACAGAACATTTGTCATCTTCACAGAATCAAGTAGCTGACATTGAAACTCTTGTTTCCCGGAAAAGACGCCAATTCTCAAGGAAAAACCAGGAATGTAACTAGTTCAATAAATGTTCGGTAACTTTTTATTTGCATGACATTTTTTCATCACCATTTGAATATTTCTACGAAAAACTTATTATATTTAATGAATAGTAAACTGAATGAAACGTAAGACCTAATAGGCTGAATTATATACTGAACTGATAATTTAAATTACTATTGAATATTATTAACACTGAAATAAATGATGACATTACAGTGAAAAAACACAGTTGTTGGTTTGATTGTTTTCCAAGGTAACAGTTTATAAAGAATTTTAAGTCTGACGTGTGTAATTTTGATGGGTTTTTGCTTTCTGTATATATTTTCTGCTTTCTCCTTTCTGCCAGCCAACAACCACCACCAACAAAGAACAACCAAAAATTACCTAACTGTTACCACCATAATACCCATTTGAGCCTACTTTTTGTGTTGATAGGATGAGCAGTTTGCGGTTACTAATAAGTACCATAACCTACTCGTGGTATATAGCGGATTTAGGGTCCGTTCTTCCCACAACGAAATGGTATAAAGTTATGATCGGGTGCCAGTTTAATATGAAAAACGAAATTTCTTGAAAGTTGAAACAAGGTGCGAGAGTAGGCGAGACTCTTGTTATCGCATGAGTTACTCTCGCTTCTCGCGTTTTTCACTCTCGCCTCACCTCACGAAGTGCGAGGAGAGACGTGAAAAATTCTCGCCTCGCAGTGAAACACAACAGGATTACTGTTATACAGCAAAGTGAACATGTGAAATTTGAAAATTTATTAAATACATATTGGAATACAATTACATTTTGATTAGAGAAACAGCATCGGTAGATCTCTTAAACTCCAGGAGATCCCGGTCCCGACGTTTTGTTTTCCACCCAAATAAAACAGTTTTACAAATTAACATTATAAAATATTGGTTTGAATATGTCAATTATATACAATATTATTTTAGTACATACTTGGGAATGACGAACGGCCTCCGACTTCGCGAAGTCAACGGCTCTTCGGCACGGTTTTATCCGGAATTCCAGAAGATCCACCTCTCGGGCACCGGAAACCGTTTATCATTATCCACATCAAATTTTAATTTAATGTGAAAGACATTTCTTATAACTTAAGATTCACACAAGCAAATGCTTGTTTGTGTGTCAAGATTCTCTCCCTAATATTATTCTACCTTTACTTTTATTTCATTAATAATTGAACAATAATTTTTATATAAGCAACATTAACTCTGTTCATTAGTTAGGTTTTCTTCCTATTTTGCGATTAATTGTTTGTATGTTTTTATCATTTTCTCTTATTTTGATTGGTATGTTATTATATATTTTAGGCGCTAAGTAATACGTTTGATATTGGATTAATGATTTTGTTGTTCATACTGTTTCTAGATTTCTCTGTATAATATTTCTAGTTCCATAGTTTACTCCATTCGTTTAATTTCTCTTTAATAAGTAAGTTTATACTTACTTCGTTAACAACGCAAGTGCGTTTACAATTTGTTGTATCTTTACACTGATGTACAGTTGTAGTATCATGTTTTGAGGCTGTCCAACCGAAGTTTGTGAGAAGATTACGTATTCATTTTTTTAGAGTTTAATGCCAAGAGATAAGCATTAAGCCACAAATTTATTTTATGAAGCTCTAGTTCGGCTTTTATGAATATTTCCGTCCAAGTACTTCCGCTGACAGTAATTAAGGTATCGTCCGCAAATGATTGAATGTATCTATTTAGCTTTAAGTTGGATAAATCATTAATATATATTAAAAATAGAACTGGTCCTAGCACAGTTCCTTGAGGAACCCCATACTTTACACTTGTAAAATTACTCATACAGTCAGCTATTTGAACAGCCTATTTTCTATCCTTTAAATTGCTATTAAACTAAGATAATGCTATACTTCGTACCCCAGAATTCCCAACTTTAACGAACAGAATTTCATGTTAGATAGTATCAAATGCTTTGACAATATTGAGGAATATTGTTGCAACCTTCTCATTTTTATCCATACTTTTACAAATTATTTCTGTTAATTTGTACTTTGCATCCGATGTACCAGCTCGGAAAAGATATTGATTACATGAAAAAACTTTATTCTGTTCTGGAAAAGCAATCAATCATCTCTTAATACATTTTTCTAACAATTACTAGACAGTGATATAAGCCTATAATTGTTCACATCACGTTTTGTCCCTTTTTTAGGTACAGGTTTTATAATAGCAATTTTAAATTCATTTAGAAAAAATTGCTGTTTCTAAGCTTAAGTTTTAGCAGTTTGTACATTTGTAGATGTTATCTACACCAGGAGCTGTTTTAGGTTTTAGTTGATCTATAACATTTAAGTATTGTGACTATTGCTCGTTCGTTCCTCTTTCCAAAATTATTAGACCAATAAATAACGAGAAAGAGGCTATCTCATGGTGTGAGGTAGACGTTTAGCGCATGTTTCTCTCGCTAGATGACGTACGTATCCCGAAAGAAATGTGAAAAGGGTGCTAAACCAAGCAGCGCCTGCGTCCATTTTGTTCAGTTTGAAAGCGACAGCAGAACAACAGGCCTGTCGTGTGACCATGTCTCTGCAATCGCTGCAGCGTTACAACGACGCTAGGGACGACTCTCTCTCAGCAGATGTTACCAGTGACGAAAGTTGGTGCCACCACTTTGAGCCCGAGACCAAACGTCAAAGTCTTCAGTGGAAGCACACAACGGTTTGAAACGGACGATGAAGTCAAGGTGTGCGTGCGCAATTCGTTCAAGCAGTAGCCGAAGGATTTCTACGAGCATGGCATTCACAATGACATAAATGCTTAAACAACTGCAGACAATACTTTTAAGATTAGTGAAATAATTACTTTGAAATATTCGCCTCGTTATTTATTGACAGAGATCAAGATTAGAGTAACAATTTTCTTCCAACTCAAAATGGGAAAAGAAGAATAACTGGGACATTTTTGTCTAAAGAGCTTTTCTGTTACAGCACAAAGAAATCACATATACTCGCTGTGTTGTTAAAGATGTGACTGATTTTTCTTCGTTGCAGGCTGAGATATCTTTGAAATATCAAAATAATTCTCCGTGTTTGTATGAAATAGGCTTCTTTGAATTATTCAGTACCTTAAGTACTTCTTCCTTACATCGAGTATAGTATAGCATAAAAACTCTGTGCATAAAAAACGTATTTTAGCTTAAAAATAATTTCACATAAAATTTTAAGTACATTAACAAGATATACAAGGCATTGTGATTCATAACTGGATTTTCTTCAATATATTAATAATTTAAAACACAACGTAAGTGGAAGTTATGTAAACATTAACTTTTGTAAATTTTCATTTGTAGTCTGTCATATTACATGGTCAGTTGAATTGGAACGTCAATGTCGTAGGAACGACACTTCTAGATACACAGTTTTGTTACGTTGAATTAATACAATGCGTGATGCAAATCTGACCTCAGCAGATACTTCTGGATTTTCAGATAACTTAAAATTAGCTACAGATTTTCAAGGAACCACTAAGAGTCTCAAAAAATACATTCCATTTCATAAGTGTTACGTGTACAATATACACTGATCAAAACTAGAGGAAGCAAGGCAGAAGCAAGAAACAGGACAATGAAAACTAGCGAAACAAATGGAAGCTATTAGTTCTTCCGTAACAGTAGATCGACGCTGTATCGTGGGCACAGTAGAGCCAGGATTGATGTAAGGAGTCATGCACCACAAAACGTGAAAAGCCGCAAGAGCACAGTGTGGCATAAGAAGCCTAGTAGGTATTCCGCAATAGACAAAGAGTGCTTATGTGCCTGTGTAGGAAGAATTGAATAGGCAAAATGCCACAACAGCAAGATTTATTGAAATCTATGGCCTGGAGAGCTATAGTCAGGTTGGAAGCAGGAAAACTCCAACGAATCATAGTAGAAGCAGTTGGAATATTACCCATTGTCATTTTCCGCCTGAGGAGACGGTTTCAATAAACTGAACATGTTCTGTGACGTCCAGCACAGAGTAGTCTACGAGCCACGACGGCACGCGATGGTCAGTACCTAGCAGCACGTAGGAATATGTGCCAAACAGCGACAGACCTCCAATGTGCACTGCTCACAGCAACAGGACACCGGTTGCCCATCCGAACTATCCGCAGTCGCCTACATGAGGATGGTCTCTATCCACGGAGACCGTTTGTGTGTGTTCATTAAGGACACAACATCTTAGGACCTGTAGATACTGGGGCGAGTCACGTTGCAAGTGGGGGCTTGCCGAGTGGAGTTCAGTGGGGTTCTCCGATGAGTCGAGTTTCAGTCTGGAGGCAGAAAATGGACGGGAATTGATCGGGTGGGAACATAAAACCAGTAATTAACCAATGTGCGTGATAAATTCCAGTATGGTGGCAGTAGATGTATGGTGTGTGCCGCCATTGCCAGTGGGCGCTGTATCAACCTGCAAGTAATTCAGCCTTGTAACCTGACAGCAGTGCAGTATAGAGATGAGATCCCCAGTCCTCATGCTGTCCCTTTGGCAGCAGCAATTGATCCTTCTTTCATTTTCATGGACGATAATGCCCGTCCTCACCGAGCTCAGTCGCTGGATGTCATGCTTGAGGAGGCAGGTATGGAGCGTAGGGTGTGGTTCTCGTGTTTGCCGGACCTCAATTCTAAAGAACACGTCTGAAAAGCTATGGGGAGAGGTATTCCAACTACGCCGGCACGCCCAACTTCTCAATAGCTAAACATTACCCTCCTAGAGGAGTGGCCGGGGATACCTGAAACTCTTATCGACATGCAGCGGTGTTAGTAGTTCACGGAGACCATACACCTTACTAACGATAAGTTGCTATTGTGTACATATCCGTTTGTACGATCCTATACGAACTTGTACTTTTACCTAACATGTGTCCTTCACTGCCCTACGTATGTCAATAGCCTCTGGGGCTCCATTTTACCCACTTTATCGTTTGGCTCTGCTGTGTCCTGTTGTATCTGTTTGCGAGAGAGAGACTAGCTTCTAGCTTCAGCACTGTTCCACTATTTTTTTCTGTTTCTTGCCATATTCACTAATGTTCTGAGCAGTGTGTTTGGCGCCAAACTGTTAATTCTGTACGTTTTCTTATATAAGGAAACAGAAGAAAATGTAATAGAACTTCGCACCAATTTTAGTACAGATTCAATGTCTACTCAACGGACAAGAATAACTTAAGTGGAAAGGTTTTCGGTTAACATTCCGAACATAGCAAGGCCACAATTAGAGATCGTGATTAGCAGATAGTTTAATCTATAAGCCAGTTTTCTTTTGTCAATAAATAATAAGATAAGATAAAATTAATTGTATGGGCGGTAACAGCACTATGGCTAGTGCCATTCCCGATACGGAGGAAGCCCCTTATCTTTGTCACGTCTATCAATAAATAATAGTTTAACAATATTGGTGACACTAAGAATTGGAAACACTAAGTACTAGTGGGTGGAGAGAACATTAAGTACTAGTGAGGCACAGAGAAGAATATTGGAAGGATAGAAGAATAATCTGTCTAGCGAGGGGAGGAAATATTAAATACAACTGAGCGGCAGAAACAATAAGTACAATAAGCACTTGTGGACAAAGGAAACACTAAGTACTAATAACCAGAGGAAACATTAAGTATTAATGAATGGAGAAAACAGAAAATGCTTATGAGCAGATTGTGTTACTACTAAGAACAGTTCATAGTACTTAAAAGTGAAAGTGTCACTCTGAATTCGTATTATCTTGAGGACTATATAATGGACACTCTTGGTATGAACTTACCAACTAATACTATAGGTACATTTGGACAGTGGTGTTTAAGATCTGGATTCCAGTATGTAATAACATTCTCAAATGATCTTCTGCTACTTATTGAAAAACACAATAGAAAGCAATCAGTCTGAAAAGAAAACACAAAATTTATTCTGTAAATGAATTTTAACTCCAAGAACGATAAGATTAATTTAAGGTTACATATTTTATTTAAATAAAAAAAAGAGCTTGGGATTATCCTAATAATACATATGTATAGGTACAGCGTCAAACAATATTATTGTATCTAAAAGTGTTTAGTGATATGAAAGGAGCAGTCATGTCTCCGATACAAGTGTGACATTATAAAGCATGTGATATCCCTTAGAAATATAAATATATCGTTACATCACAGACATCCCATCATGACTAGAATACTATGCCACTACTAGCCAATCATAGTCTAGAAATTACAGAACTTACAGGAATAGGAGCAGCGAAGAAAATACGAAGTAAGTTTTTATGCTTATTATATAACTACAGAAGGCAAACCTATGATACGCTGACTATGTTTGATTTCCAAATTTGTATGTTGTTTTGTGTTTTATTTGTTACTACCCGTAAATAAATGAGTCAAAAACTAGAAGTAAAATATCGCGATGTGTAAGATCTTGTGTACCACTCTCTGACAAAATTCAGCAAGTTCCAAAATCTTGTATTCTCAAAATCTAAGTAGCCCAGATTTATCTAAACGCTTGTTCTCATCGTTCAAAAATACAAGCTTATCGTTCAAATCATTGGATCAATTGAATTCAAATTACTATATCCATACAACTGGGTCTATGGACAACAAGTCTCAGCATCTTATATGCCTAAACTTGCTAAAGGGTATAGTCAAAGATGGAACTACCTAAAAACTGGATTATCAAATGATCAGATGCTAATTTCTGATTGTTTTTGCAGTCTTTCATCAATGAAATGAGTGTAGAAATTTATTTACTAAAGTTACCATACTTTAGAAATACAGTTATCTTAATATTCACATTTATTGACCATGATTTCTTAGTTATATTTATATAGTTCACATTCATCTATATTTTATTACCTACAAGGTTAACAGTACTCTCTACTTCACTTATTTATTTTTAAATATATACAGTTATGAGATTAATGATACGTTCCTGAGTACACTGTGCACTGCCGTTACTAAATTTTGATTTGAAATTTTGCTGCTTTTAAAGCAAATCAGATAGCAAACTTAAAATATATATAAATCGTTGGAATTTTCAAAGCGAAAAAGAATACACGTACACAAATAAGAAATTCTAGGACAGTAATCTGTATTTTCAATATCTAATGGAATAATTAGAAGCAGTAGCGGCGCAAGGGCGGGGACCCCCGCTGCACAGTAGTACGAAATCGAAAAAACTGGGATAAAATTCAAAAATGTAAAAAAATAAACTCGAAAACCATCTTAGGTCCTATTTAAATGTCCAATAGACACTAAACTACTTCATTTGTAAATCTGAAACGCGTTATCCTTAGTGCATGTGCGCTCAAAGCTGCCGATTTTCCCAAAAATTTCGGAATGCATTTATGTACATTTTCTGTTACAGATGTCATTCAGACAAGTAATTTGTTGGATAAAATATGGTAGGTTTTCTAGTTCACCTACAGTACAATCATAACTTCAATATAGCTTAGAGTTGTATCGTAACGTATTTGTAATATATATGCATCAAAATACTAACCTAAAATGTTGGATGATTTTCCCAATTTCATTAAGACGCACAAAAAGTGCCAATCAAGGGCAAGCTCTAATTTTTCCTTACTATAAAGTTTACGATCAATATTGTCAGGACATCCAACATTTAGCTGTCATAACTTCATCCTTCTGCATAAAACCTCCCGAAACGTGAGAGAAAACGTGTTGATCGCATAAATACTTGCTTCAAAAACAAGCAAGCTAGGCTTGATATCATCAACATCTACAGCCAGTGTTCGATTTGTTATAAATTACGAAGGGAGAATACTAAACTAGTGGTTGCTGATAAGTTTCAAGTTTGGGTAGAAATACAAGGATTTTATCCCTGATTAAGATGATATTAGGAATCAACAAGAGGGAATGAAATTCTCACGCACCAGGGAAAATCCTCTCCATCCCTCCCCTCCCGACAAATCAAACACTCTCTACAGCATTTGTTTTGTGCCTGGGGAAATCTCATCAATCCATTCAACTTACCTCACGATAGCCGAACTTATGAAGAAATCTCCTGTGCCGTTAAGCAGCTGTTTCTAGCGCCTGTGTCAAGACTAAACATGCTATATCCCGTATACTACGTCAGTGTGAAGCAGATCGCACACTTATAAACCAGTGACCAATATCCAACCAAAATTTCCTCAACGTTCAGACGGTATTAATTTCGCAGTGTTTTTCATCGTTTGGGTTTTCTTCGCACTGTGCGCCGGTCGCCAACACAAGTGAATAATCGCTCCTTACGATAAATCAGTAGAGCACCTCAAAAGTAGTCGGTGACGCAATAAATACGCCGACTCAGGACTCTTACTTGTGCGCTTCGCTGTACTCGGATGGTTGAAAAGAATGACACTCCACAACCTTAATATTCATTATCATGCATAGAATATAACGAGTGAACGAGGGTCTCCGTCTTGGCTAGTAAGTCCTCCGCGAGCTCTCCAGTTTCCCACGGAACTCGGAATAACGTGGAAGTAAGATATTAAGACCAATAGTAGCAGTCGGCTCTCACGATTGTATTCGAGAAGTTCTGTAACTGTTAGAGCTAGTGTGTGTTTGAACCCGTGACACGTAATGTTTTGTGAGTCGGGAACAATGCTACACTGAGTTACTAAAGATACACTGTTAAAGGCGAAATGAAAACTCAGTGTTCGATTTGTGGAGGGGGATGGTTGGCAATTCCCCCTCCCTGAAAAAACTCTTCCATGACACCATGATGGAAAAACCAGGCTCTAGCCTGGGATATACGATATTCTAAGTATCTCAGTAATTCTTCCTCCTCTCTGGAAATTGCACAAATCGAACAATGGCACTGTTCTATTTGTCGCGGGGGATGCCGGGAATTTTCTCTGGTATTTGAGGATTTCTTCTCCGGTTGTTCATTCGGAATATTACCCCAACCAGGGATAAAATCTTTGTGTTTCTACCCAAACAAGGTGAAAACTTACAAGCAACCACTAGTTTTAGAATCCCCCGTTCTCAAATTATAACAAATCGAACACTTGTGCAAAGGCAGTATTAGAACAGAGAACCATACAGAGAAATAATCTGCATTTATGAATAGCTACGCATTTCTTTCTGTTTTCGAAGAAGTTCCGTTCCTCATCGGTAGATGTCACTGAACTGAATAGCACATTTTCTCAAAGGTCCTGATAAACTCAAATTCAGCGAATGGTTTAGTATTTCCTATTAGCTAAAATATAACGGCACGAACAAATGATAAGCTTGAATTTATCAGAATAGCTACGAAAATGAATTATTGAGCTCAGTGACATCTAGCGGCGAGACAAGAAGCTTCTTCGAAGCCAGAAAGAAATGCGTAGTTATTCACAAATGCAGATTACTTCTCTATGTGCTTTTCTAGTAACAGTCTATTCGATCTATTGCTTTGTATTTAGGCGTTCGTTTACATTGATCATTGAGTTTAACCTATGCTTGAAGCAGTTCAGGTCAGTGGCAAGATTTTTATAATTGTTGTTTATGACAGTACAATCAGCTTTATTTAAATAGGATTAGTTCATGCTTGTATCGAGAACTGAAATGTTGTACGACAAATGGGACGTCTTAAGCTAAGTCAACATCTGGTAAAAAAAAAGTACAGTAGCAGAGAGATCGAAGATACGTCAACAATTTATTTCGATTACTCTACCATTTATCACCCGTTTCACATTTAAGTTCCCCTGTGCTGAGCGGCCAAACACTGAACTAAACAGTAAACACACACACACAACCTAGCTCATACGTGACACTTATCCTCTCTCACGCAGTGTTCAAAACTCAGTAATTTTTTGCAGAGTACATGGTACGTAACTTTGTTTAAATAGTCCTGAATTCGTTAGCGTCGGAATATACAGTAGTCATTTAGTCCACGATAACTGTTTGAAAAAAAATCCTGCTACATACTATAAAAGTCAGTGGCAAAGATATTAATTATTCATGGGTGTCAGGTTCAGTGTTTAATCTCTCTCACACACACACACACACACACACTCAAAATTGGGAAGTTCCCGTTCTGTTCTACGTATGCCTGAAGTCTACGCAAAATAGTTCCATCTTCCAAGGCCCTACGTGCTGAGAGAGATGAAATAATCTTAGGTCAAAGCGATCGGTGATCTCTGGCGCCGTAAGGGAGTAAAGGGATACATATAATAGAAGGGTATCTAATAACTTTCTTCTGAGAACTGGATAAATGGTAATATCTCAATAAAAAGGCTTCGTGATCCAGATAGTTAGTCGACTCTGTATAAGACATTAGGTCAACAGTAAGACCAAGCGGCCGTAGCTTAGATAATAGAGTGTTGACTTCGTATTGAAGACATCTTCTGTTATATACCAGCGGCAGACCATCCTGACTGAGGTTTTCGTCAATCACACCAGTGCAGGATCTAAGGGGAAGGGAAGGGGGCAAGCACCCCAGGAGGAACGCTTAGGGGCGGCAAACAGCTAACAATAAAAAATAAAAGCTCTTAAAAAAGGAAGTAAAATTGCCTATTGAATTGAAATTGAACTAAAAGTGTTCAAAATTTCAATACCGGCGCGCTAAGACATTTTTCCATGTTATTCCACACAACCTACTTTCATCTTTAAAATTCAAAACCGCGATTCAAGTCAGATAAGCAGGTCTTCTGTCTTACTGGAGTTAGTAATAGCGAAGCCATGACAGGCTTCAGAGAAGATAACCAAAGTACACTACGTGATGCGAGATAATGTTGTGGCCGTCGCGTCGGCCGGTCGTGTTGATTGGCTAAGAAAAATAATGGAAAGGTCGGCAAAAGAGAGGTGGAAGGGACGGCAAAATTTAACTTTGTCCCCATAGGAAAATTTATAGATCCGGCACTGAATCACACCATGCGAATTCTGGGATGGTACATTTAACTTAAGTCCTGAAAACGGTTCCATCTCGCATCCCGGCCAGAGCCATAGATGCCTATATGCCATTAAATTAAAGTGAATTTGAATTTTATTTATGGTCTTTAGGCATCTGAGATTCAGGTCGGGCTAGCGTAGGGGAAAGGATTCGGGAAGGTATCGGCCAGGACATATGTTGAAGATGCCATCCCGGAATTTGCTTGATGTGACAGAAAAAACTCAGTCAGGATGGTCAGCCCCTGGGACCGAACACACGACCTCCCGATTGCTACACCAACGCTCTACCACTGATCTACGGTGGCTCAGTATAAATAAATGAAACAGGACAGTAAGAGTGTAGTTGTGTAATTACAAAAAAGTAAAAAAAAAAAAGGAAATTAATTCACATTACATTTTTTTTTCAAACTAGTAAAGTGTGTACATATAATCAATTCACACATTATTATTGAATATCGTATCAAACCCGGCGTGAGTCAAGTGTACCAAAAGGTCATAAATAAATTTAAATTTGTATTAAAACGTGGAGTTCCGAGATAAAAGGATTCGGGGTTCGGAGTCCGCCATTCGACCGCCCCTACTATAAATAATGCATAAAATTTCTGGTAAGTAAAAAATAAATAAAAATAATTCTTTCCTCTACAAAAGGCGATGTTAAGAACCTTAGGAAAAGTATGACAATGGTGACGAATATACAACATGACTTCAAAAAGGGAGCAGAAAGTTTCAACTACATGCAAAATACGGAACTCAAGCAGCAAATAGTGATGTGGGGATAATAATCGCAGGCGAGTATTTAGTGTGGTAATTTTGTAGAAACTCATATTTTTTAAGTTTACGCACTTTCGAAATATTTCATTGCCAAGCATCTCAGGCTCAAAATGGGACAGGGTAAGGGAGAAGGTTTTGAAAGGTAGTCGGCCAGGGCCTAGTTTGTACGTACCATCTCGGTAACTGCCTGGTGTGACTGAGGAGAAACCCTGGAAAAGCTGTCAGTATTGTTGAAGGCCCCTGGGATCGTTCCCAGGACCAGTGTTCCATTTGTCGGACCGGTCAGGGGTGGTGGTGCCGGGGATGTTACCTGGTTCGTGAGGATATAATCTTCGGTTGTTGATTCTGAATATCATTCCAACCCGGGATAAAATCTATTTCTACCCAAAAATGCAGTATGTTGAAACGTACAATCACCCACTAGTTTTAGGACATCCCCCAAACCCTTCGTGATTTAAAACAAATCGAACACTGCCCAGGACCTTCCGATTACTAAGCGAACTTGTACGTTGCAACACTGTCGTCTCTCACACAGTCGGCGACTGAGTCACTGTTGACTACATCAGCGCCACCACGTAAACAGCGGCAATTCCATGTGGAACGACTTATAGTTATTTTGCCACCTTATCATTCAGCCGAATCTCTATTCAAGAATACTTTACTAATTAGTACACTAACTAATCTATCTGCGTTACATAATTATTAGCGGATAAAATATCAACAGAAGTTTGTAAAAGAAATTAATTTAATATAGTTGACAATAATATTAAAATAGTTATTGTAATAATCTTATAGTCTGTTCAACATTATCTTACATATTTTTAAATGTGCTGCCATATTTTGTAATTGTGTATAATTACGTCGATTATGTTTGTTACCTTATTGGTTGAACATAATTTAAAAAAACGAAAGAAAATAATGACATCACATTCAATATTCGTTGTGTACACAAGTATGTATTAAATGGAGGTATTTCATAAAATCTATTTTAACGCTTTAGTATAGAAACCGCCACAAACACACATACACACACAAAGCTAACACAATATTTTTTTAGTAAATATTTATCTTGTCAGTTAATAGCACACGCTGAATTCCTTATAATACGATCCTAAGTCATTTAAAGAAAGACATTATTTTTCTAATCTTTCGTAACTGTGTTAATTGTGTTAATACTCAGTACAAACAAACAGGAAAAGAAGAGAAAGATAGCCAAGAAAGCTGGTTTCTCATAAAACGCACTTTAATTTCTAACTCTCCTATTTATTCCCTTGTACCGGTATTTAATATTCTAAAAATCGCTTTAATTTATTGATTATTTGCGTTTCTGGACTGAAACTTTCCTAATGGCTTTTTACTCTTTTTTTTAAAAAAAGGAATGGACATACTCCATCCTTTTCCTGCAGTCCTCAGTTATATCTGATCAAGCAATCAGCACATATCGACTGATGACAAGAACACGCTGAAAGTTCTTTGATACTTTGAAATGTAATATCTACGAAACTTCCGGTGTGGCACAATAGTAAGCTTGATGTGGATTTATGATTATTCTGCAGAAGGAAGTGCTATAGTCTATGTAGAGTGCAATAAATAATCTAGCGTAAGTCAGAATTTTTTTCATCCTGAAATCCTCACAAGGCATGATTTTTGAACCATGATCTTACATGATTTAAAGAAAAAAGCATTCCACTTTTAAACGCTGAACAAAAGCATTGAAAATTTGGTAAATATAAAGAATTGTCAATTCAAACGTGATGAAGGTATTTGAAAGAAAAGTACTTACATGTCAATACTCTCTACTCTAGCATTAGCAACCCACTTTTCCCACTGGAGTACTAAGCGACAATTGTTAGTATCGAAGAATTCTAGTGGTTGTGAGTGAAGCCAATGTCACGCCCTCTCCTGCGCTTCTTAGACTTACCAAAACTGATCCCTTTCTAAGATTTCTTCAATTCTCCAAATACATGGAGATCGCATGGGACTGTAGGCTGGATGATCTAGGACCTTCTCCAAATTCATGGAAATCGCATGGGACTGTAGGTTGGATGATCTAGGACCTCCCATTGGAATTGCGGAGTGAAGCTTTCCTGTGTGGCTTAGCATTATCGTCAAGAATTATAATACCGTTCACTTTGGTTTTTATCTTCTTTCGCAACGATGAAAGGGTGTCGTTCTAGTAAGCGGCATTGATGGTCGCATCTCGCTAAGGATATTGGCTATCGTGATGTCATTCTGTAAAGGCGACCGGTCTCTTCTAAACCTTGACACACAATCCCCGATGACGGAAGCACTTAAACAATGCTCACCATACACAGTGTCCATCGTGTGGTGAATAACCGCTGCTCAGTGATCAGCTGTGAGAAACCTCCATTACTCACATACACTTGCGCATACTGCTTCACAATCGGCTCATCCGCTCCAACAAATGTCTACTGTGGATTGTGTGCGAACTGTCTACTACTGTTTGGGAGAACTATGCGTTGCCAATATTGACATGTCATTACATTGCTTTCGTTAAGTAGCGAGAACTTCAAAGAGGTCGGATATCTTTTGAAGAACTACATTGTTCTGACCAGTGGTAGGCTTACATTGAAATTACGCAAAAAAACGTCGAGGTTCTCAGTAAACTGTTTAAAGAAGATTCCCATATCTCCCTCCATAAAAAAACATTTTGTATGGGTCATTCTTAGTAACTTTGACTTCGGCCCGCAACGATTATCAATGCAATGCCAACTAAAATTCACATCCATACCCAACCGGGATTTAAACTTCGCTTAGCGCCCCAACTCACACGGTTACCAGGTCGGCATATCTCCTTCCATAAGATAAAGTATCCTTACTGACATTCTCTTACCAACCCACAAAAGCAGTCCAGGTTCTTTAGTGTGAATTTGTATTGGAAGAATTTAACCCAGACGAGTAACAAGTGGTACAAAACTTGGGTCCATCAGTACTATAAAACAAATAACCACATGTGTCGATTATGACACTTTGAAGATGCAGGACCGCTAATCTAAATGAAGAGAAGTGAAACTGTAGGAAATAATATTGTCGCATGTTTCTTTGAATAAAATATTGGGCATATTGCGATTATACGTCTAGACATCTACTGTTCCGTCACTGCTGAAGGGTACATGCAGATCTTCCTTCCCGAGATGTTCAATCAATGGAAGGCTCAACAAGATCAGTGGAGAGTCATCTGCTGCTCTACCAGAACAACGTTTCCGCTCACAGTACTACAAGAACTGGGGTTACATTTGTAGGACTAACACGACGTTGAACCAGCACAGCGTTGAACCAACACGGCGCTGGACCAACATGGCGTTTTTGCCCTGGGGTTGTTGGTTGTACGTCGGTTCTTGCTGATTGAGAGGCTGTTGGTCGTACGAAGTGTTGGTCCAACGCCGCATTCCTCAAGAACTGCACACGTTTCTGAGCCGAGAGAGAGAGAAAGTGCAGACGCTATCACATCAACCATAGTCCCTGTGTTCCCACAAGTTCCTTAAAGAATATCTGCATTGGAGCTGCTTTTCTTTGAGTAAAGTTATTGCCGTTTAGGTGGAGGTGGTAAAGATCATAGAAGGAAACATTCTTTGAGTAACTTTTAAACAAGTGACAGAGCTCGATTTAGATGAAATTTCGTATTCCACGTGCCATTTTGTCGTAAAGGATTAGAGTTATGCCAAGACTAACTTCATCATTGTGTTTCTTGAAACATTCCAGCACAGATTGATTTATCACATGACCCACTTACCATTTAAAAATTGTGAAGCATAGTCAAGATGAACACTTTCAAGGTGGCAGTCATTTATATCATACCCTCTAGCATGTATCGCCTCCTGTCCAATATCCATTAATAGCCATATTCATGTATCGCCTGCTTTCAATATATTTAACAGCTTCTAAAAGAACCTGTGTTTCCTTACTCTGTATTCGATTTACTTCCTCTCTACATGTCATGTTTTTCGGGTTCCCTTGTCGTATTTGTTGACCATAGTAGCTATACTTTTCCTATGAACGTTTACCTAGGCACCATACCTACATACGAATGTTCATCCAAATCGGGTTTTGTCTCCTGGTGAGTGATCCTTGTTATAATGAAAAGGATTTAAATATCTGTAAATAGAGTTCTTTGGCAGCGGTAAGTGTGTTTCGAAAATTGTACGTATTCTGAGTAGGGATGGCCAAATCCGGATTTCATAAGGATTTGGACAAATCCGGATTTCAAATCCAGTTTCGGAATCCGGGTTTGGAATCCGGATTTGGAATCCGAATTTAGAATCCAAATCCGATGAATGTGCGCAGAGTTGCTCGCAGTGGGATACTAGTCCATTGGGCACAGGTGAACTTGATGGGCGTTCGAAGTAATTCGATATTGACCATTGAATGTTTGTTTCTTTATTTTACATTGATCAAGAGGCAGGTCTTGTGTTGGTCGTGACGCTTCGTAAACTTTTGAGTACCTAGTTACTACTTATTTTATCCTAGCAAATTTTCTACTATTAATAAAATGTTTCACGTATGATGAATAACGAGAAAAATCAGAAAGAAAACTCAATGAATCGGTGGACATCAGAGGAGCAAATGAACCACTTAGCCAAACCAGTGTAATTGATATAAAATCTCATATGGATCCAGTTCTCCGTGGAATTAGAATTTTTTGCAAAGTCCTACATGTTGACATTTGACATCAGTATTGGAATTATTTTGTCTTCGTATTTTTCTCTCTCTCTCTTAATATATTTGAACAAAATGCGTTGATTACTTACATCAGTTTTCGAGCGTAGTGATTGAAAGAACTATCATGGTTAGAAACAGTGTTCAATTTGCCGAGGGAACGCGAGGGATTTTCCTTAGTGCGTGACGATTTCTTCCCCGGTTGGTGATTCCGAATATCATTCCAACCAAGGATAAAATCTTTGTATTTCCGTTTTCTTCCCAAACAGGTAAACTTAGTATGTTAAAACTTACCAGCAACCACTAGTTTTAGGATCCTCCCTTCGTAATTTATAACAAATCGAACACTGGTTAGAAATGTGACTAATAGTAATCTTCTATAACAGGTTGTATTGAATGGAACTAACTACAACAGTTACTTCCTTTTAATTTAATACCAGCAGACAGAATATCATTGTCATCCCAATGCAAGAAGTGTGTTTTCTACATTTATCTGTGTATGTGGCTCAAGCGGTAACGCGTCTGACTACGGATCAGGCCCGGATTCAAATCCCGGCCAGGACAAGCAATACAATTTTCTTCAGTACTCCCATGACTGTAGCCAGACCTGAAACGGGTTAATCGGGTCATTACTCATTAGGATCAAGTTTTGAACCGGTTCACGGGTCTGGGCCCTTTGGCTTCTGAATCGGTGACTCGATTTAGACCCGGTAACCCAGAGGAGAAAGTAGAGTTTTAAATAATTTCCTTGCGTTTGAAGTTGGAACGGTGTTCCTTTCAGAGGTGACCAGGGCCGGAGATGTTACCCCAAGAACACGAAAATTACAACGCCGAAATTTCCAATTAATTATATATATTTCCCAGGACTGGTCAAGTTTCTGACCGGGTCAGGCTAGGTCACCTGAAGTGACTCGGTTTCAGCTGTGCCTGTAGCTCTGATGTTTACTCAGCCTCCTATCAAATTGATTACCAGAGAGTGTCGTTGGTATTTCTGGGCACCTGGGAAGGTAAAACAAAGTAACAATCAAAATTTCTACTTCAGCAGTCTGACGCCCCATACTAGCGTCCAAGAGGTTCCAGATTCGAATCCCTACTGGAGTAGAGTAAAACGCATTGCACTAAAATGATCTAGACGCACCGAAGTCAGTCAGTATTTACTAAAATAGTCTGAACAAAAACAGGTTTATCAAAGAAATTGATTACTTATTTGAGAACAATTTCTTCTTTTGAAAGCAAGCAAGAAAGACCGGAAAGGTTCAGATTAATCAGGAAGCAAGCTTAAAATAATATCTCAAAACTCAACTGTGTATACGTGCGGGATCTACAATTACATTCCATCAAATCATCTAACCTTTAAAACACCGCTACAGCATTCGCTTTACAACGGCGGAAACAATGAAGCCATCACATATCTTAAATAGAAGTACATTCCGTGCAGCCTTAAGATTGATAAACCTGTCTGCAAGCTTATTACAATGACAATATACTAAAGAAGACCCACTAATGCGAGTGTGACTCTCTGGCTTTTATTACCATCATGCACACGTTTGCTGAAGACACTTTGTTTTTCAAGCAACATCCATCCAGGTTACCAGAAGCTAGTTATCAAGTTTCAGTAGCGTAGATACGAATTTCTCAAGGGAGAGGATATCTAGACAATTATATCCTTAGCAGTTGTGCAAACCAACACAGCAAATTTCTTAAAAAGAGTATGTTTCAGTTTTATTTTTATTTTTTCTATAATTTTAAAACAGCACGACTATTGTGCGGAAAAGTATTAAGTGCATGAATGTATTATTTCTGCATAGTCTGCGTAGTTCAGTCATAATTCTAATACAAATTTAGTCATATTTGAAACATTAGGTTGGATTTTGTCAAGAAGAAGAGTTTCTCGACCAACATTTACTGATGCTTATACGCTCACCCTGATGCCAGTTTTCTTTTGTAAAACTACCAGTTCCTTCAGTTACATTTGAAAGTTTGAATTTTTCAAAAATATACGTATTTATTCGTTTCAGAGTATAAAATATAATCTTTGGCTGAACGGTGCAGGTTGTACAAAATCTGAAACACCTTTAAAAAGTTTGGAAACCTGATATGCTTCCATTGCACTTTTATTAGTTTCTTTTTCTAAAGTCGCAATTAGTTAAAATATTTTGTATACAAAGAAAATTTAAAATTCTGCTAACTGTGGGAGTTTTGTTTTCTTGTGCAGTTTCTGCATTTTAATACTCAGATAGGGCTAACAGTTTTGTAATATACTATAATTTCTGAAAGCTGATTTAGGAAGTTGATTTTGACTGTATTAGATATTCTAGACCCATACTATTCTTTCATACAGCTCAGTGGCGTGTCCAAGCAGAGTTTAGAGGGTGACGAAAGCGTGGGAAAATGAACCTTAG
Organism: Lepisma saccharinum; assembly: GCA_022664845.1. NCBI lineage: Eukaryota > Metazoa > Arthropoda > Insecta > Zygentoma > Lepismatidae > Lepisma > Lepisma saccharinum. The sequence continues at coordinate 37,874 of JAGDQP010015500.1, forward strand.
ATTTTCATATTTCTAACACCACGAACAGTATAGCTGATACATCGTGGTACCCTCAGAGATTTTAAACCTACTCTATTTCAAACTGCAGATTTCAAAGTTCAGCAATGGGTACACAAGGGATTCCTTAAAGGAAGTAGGGGATTCCATAATATTTCTGAATGGAGGTAGGTCGAAATAAGCATGAATTAAACGACTTCCCGTGTGAGTCAAGATGACATGTCATCCCCAGCATGCAATCGGGTAATGATATTCAATCTCTTTGATAATAAGTAAATAAAACATTCAATGATATTATGCAATTCTTACTCCTGCTTGTTGTTCAACCACGCATCTTTTTTTTAGAAAATCGTTCGGTGTATGGAATCTACTTGAGATATCGACTTGGTGCAAACGAATTATTTGTTTCCTGATGAAAATAGTCCCATTCATGCACATTTTGACCATCTTTACTTCAGAGAATTTCTTGGAATCCCCTAATTTCTACGGCCCTAATTTTACAATTATATAGGAACGGACGTTAGCTATAGTACTGTTAACAGAATATTAATTTTATATTTTAACTAACAGTTATATGTTTCCAAAAATAACTTAATTATAATCTTCTGGAAATACTTTCCTTCCAAATTCATAAAGGTAGAGTCAAGGGGGGGATATCCCTCCCTTACCTACGCCACTGCCAACTTTTGTTCTTTTTGTCTTGCACTTTTCGCTTCAACGTAAAAGAGGTTGCCCCATGGTATTCAATTACCTTAGAGCTATCAACAGAATGCTTCTTCTCGGTGTGATGTCGTGTGTAGGGGGTCCTTCCTTAACTTCTTCTAGAAGAACAATTGTTTGGACGTTGTTTTCTTATTTCTTATAACTAAAGGCTTTGTAACTCGTAGCTTAATTTATAATTAACAGCAGAAGTACGTGATGGAATGTTTAAGTGTAAGAGCAGGACTGAACGGCAAAAATATCAATGTTTCTGAACAGGGCATGGGTATAGTTTAATTGTATTGTATACCGAAAACTGTCTTGAAGTTTTACATACAGTAAAACAAATAAATGCTACAGACTGTCAAATCATATGCATTATACTTTTTATAGGAGCCTGCGGAATGGAAAAGAACGTAGTTCTAACCTTATTCAAGGCCTTCTTCCGGTGTAACAGAAAAACACTCAGTCTGGATGACACGTTCGTATTTTGAACTCGAAACCTTTCGATTGTTATGTGAACACGTTGCTACTCAACCGTTATGGACGATTAAATGGTATTGAAAGACAACATCGAAGAAGTTACGCTGTTGAATATATGGACATGTTACTTACATTTATCGGTTTTGGGGTAGTTGCTACTGCGGCCGCTTCCTTTCTTAAGATTTACGAAGTGGATGGGAGAAGAGGAAAAGAAGGTAGAGCTTTACGATCTTCATTCACGGTACCATATCAACCATCCTCGTGGTTCAGGTGGTAACGTCACGGACTTCGGATCGGTAATGGGTAGCTGCGAGGGTTCGACTTCGAACCCCACGGCCGACCATCTTCACTGAAGTTTTTTGTAGAGTTTCCCTTAGTTTCGAAGTACCGTAGAACGAGTTTCTTTGGCAGGTTTAAGATTTTTTGAAATTACGAAAATGGTAATGCACTTGCGAAACAACTATATGGTCCATTAGAACAGTAATGCTTTCAACTAATTATAACAGAAAATACCATTATGTAAGAGAAGTAACGTACTAGCAAAACTGCAGTTTATAGGATGCCAAAGTAGCCCCGCGTTTGGGACTACTTTGGCAGATACATGTATTGACACAACCAGTGTTACCTCTCTGACGGGGGCTACTTTGGCATCAAATCGATAGCATGTTCCAAGAATATTATTTGCATATTCTCCACTTCTTGTGGAAACATCAAAATAATACGAATTTAGTATGTCAAATACAAAAATTAGTTTGTTCTTTTTTTGTCAGGAAGCATTGTTATGTCAAATCTCTAAATAACTCTGGTACAGATACAAAACGAAATAATTTACAAAAAAAAACAACTATCTAATGATGTTCAACATATAGGGTCTACGTAGCTGGCAAGAAACGGAACACAGATACACTGAAAAACATAGAATCTCTTCTTGTCTGGTCAAAGCCGTTAGGTATTTTTGGTGTCCCAGGTGAGCAATTTTGGAGTTATTTTGAATGGTTTCTCCTCTGAATTTTGAACTTTCTGTGGCTTAAGCTAGAGACATGTTCCTTTATCGTACAGCTAGTAAAGTCTTTCCAACTGTTCATCTGTATAATTGCGATATGGGCGAGATCCCACAGCTCGTAGGCATACATTTTCGAACAGTTTCAATTCGCAATAACAAAATTTGGAAGATATAAGTTTGAATTAACTCAAAGAAACTAACAACGCATGAGCAAAAGCTTCTATGTTAATACTTTTATTACACCTGCCAAAGTAGCCCCGCTTTACGGTATTGTACCTTAAGTTAGACCATAGCCGATACTTTCCCTTCCCTCTATTTATCCCATTCCGGTCTGAGTCCAAGGTGCAAGGAAGTCATAGATAAACTCAATTCACGGTACATATAGGTATTCGTTTGGAGAAACTGGGAAAAAATAAAAAAATAAATCTACTGTCGAAGTATACAACATACCAGTGTGTCCCAGCCCCCTGGAATGAACTTTAACGGCTGACTTCCCTGGTGAGAATGGATGATGAGAGTGAAAGTAGTTAGGATAATTAGGATTGGCTTAGAGTAGATAGGTGAAGGATAAAAATTAAATTCTGATACGGAGCAATTCATAGGGAATTAAATGTAAATGTAAACTATTATTAATACTTATTGTGATAATTTGCTGATTATAATTTTTATTTTGGTTTAAAATGTATAGATAGAGGAACTGAAGTCCATATAAATGAATGATTGTTTAGGGTCCTTGTATTTTGTATTTGAATTGCTTCTATTTTAGAAATATTTTATATATCATTAATGAGTAGATTACGGAAAATGAAGTATAAATTTTTATTAAGATAGTTACACAGATAGCACAGTGCGGGAAGTGTTTTCAATAACGTAATTTTGACTGTATAAATGAAAAAAAAAAACTGATACTAACAATAATAACTAGACAACTATGTAAGGACTAATAACATCGATATATAGGATTAGTAAGGAAGACACTTAAGAAAATACTGAAGTCACAACATAAAAGTAGGAATTAATAAAGTGAAAAACATTAACAAATAATAGTAAAATTTAACCCAAATAAATAATAAAAACTTAATACATTAAACCACTAACACAGTGTACTTAATATACGATTGTATTTTGTTACAGCTCAGGTCCATGTATGTACGTATTGTAAACTGAATGAAAATAAAAAATAATAATAAAAGAAGAAATTCCCCCCTCGCGGAAAAAGGGCCTGGATTTGCCAGCGGGAGCCAGGCTAAAAGAACTTCCCCGCCCCCCTCTCTTCGCTATTATTTTCTCTTTTTTTATGTAAACAATGCCTTGAGGAACAACAGGTCCTGCCGACTTCGTGCTTCGGCGCCGTGTCAGGGGCCGAAGCAGGGAGACGAATACCGGGGATGGCCTGCTCCAGTCCAGTGAAGAACACTTTTAGTTCGCTGCATTTCAAATGCGCGAAGCGGGGCTGAGACAAGATTGGCTGAGAGGTAGGGGTGGTCAGAGGGTCCCAATATATATATATATATACAGATGCTTATCAGAATAATGGAAACACCTGAACGAAAGTGCAACTTACCAGATTAATATGGTGTCGGGCCACCTTTCGCCTTCAGAACAGCCTTGATGCGACGTGGGATGGAGGCATACAGGTCGTGAATGGTAGCAAGTGGAATATTACACCATTCCTCGTGCAGGGCATCGGCCAGTTCTGTGAGAGAGGATGGAGGTGGAAATCGTCGCCGGAGTCGTGTTTCCAAGATGGACCACAGATGTTCAATTATGTTGAGATCTGGGGATTGGGCGGGCCAGGGGAGGTGTTGAACTTCATCCCGATGTTCCTCAAACCACGCTGCAACAACTCCAGCTGTGTGAATGGGTGCATTATCATCCTGGAATATGGCGTCATTGTCCGGGAACAACATCCGGACCATAGGATGCAAGTGGTCTCCTAAAATTGCGACATAATCGTTGGCAGTGATGCGTCCGCGAAGTGTGACCACAGGACCCAATGAAAACCATGATATTGCGGCCCACAGCATCACCGTGCCGCCGCCATGTTTCACAGTTGGGCGGAGACACTGCAGATCATACGCTTCTTTGGGCGTTCTCCACACATAAACACGGCCCGTGGTTTGGAATAGGGTGAATGGTGACTCATCCGACCATACCACACGTTTCCAGTCGTCAACGGTCCAAGTTGCATGGTCGCGGCACCATTTGCGGCGTGCTAAAGCGTTCTGGTCCCTGATGAGAGGTTTGGCCCGTGCAACACGACCCCGTAAGTTCATGTCATGTAATTCGCGGCGGACTGTGATTGTCGAAACAGGTTGGGGGAGGTGCTGATTGAGTTCCTCCGTCACTTGCGCCGCAGTGGCACGACGGTTCCTTGTGACAATGCGCTTTAATACCCGGCGTGCCCTGTCACTGATGCTTTTCTTCCGCCCACTGTTCCGCTTCCCCGATGTGGTTTTCCCGTGTGTTGTGTAGGCCGTCATCACCTTCGACACTGTCCCTGGCGACACACCTAACACACTAGCCACTGCCGTC
>JAGDQP010015501.1:0-42590 GCA_022664845.1 Lepisma saccharinum
AGAGTCACACAAAGAGCAATGGAGAGGTGCATGCTAGGAATAACCAGGAGGGACAGGAAGAGAAATGAATGGATTCGCGCACAAACAAAGGTAGAGGATGTAATCAAGACTGCGAAGATGATGAAGTGGAGATGGGCCGGTCACATAGCTAGACGAACAGATGGAAGGTGGACGACAAATGTACTACAGTGGATTCCTAGAGAAAAGAAACGACCGAGACGACGTCCAAGTGTAAGATGGGTAGATGAAATCAAGCGTTTTTCAGGAGCTACATGGATGAGGATATCAGCAGACCGAGATATGTGGAAAGAAAAGGGGGAGGCCTTCATCCAGCGATGGATAGAAAACGGCTGAATATGATGATGATGATGATATATATATATATATATATATAGAGAGAGAGAGAGGGAGAGAGACTGATTTGACGGAAGATGCCTATCTAGATGGTAACTTGTATAATCTGTCACGTGGAGACGAACCCCTTGAAAAAAAAATCTATGTTTTTAGCCTAGAAATAATGTCCTCTAGACAGTAAACAGTTTAGGATCGGGCTAAATTCCACGCCAGAGTAGAAACTGCTCTTCAATAGGGTGGTTTTGACTGCCAAGTACTTGCTTAGACTGTATCACAAAGAAGCCATGTGTGAGGAGAGAAACAGGTGAAGTGTGGTCTTGCCCCGAAGGTCGGAGATAGACGCCTACCACCTAAATTGCATTGCATTAAATAAGACTCTTTCCAGGTAAAACAGTCATTTCTTTGAACTATTCTTCTGGAATAGAATGTAGTCACAGAAAGAGTATTTCTAATTGGTGGTCTACGTACGTATTCAATAGAATTTGAATGCCATTTATAGCTTTTAGGCAATTATGGCTGAGGCTGGAATATAGGTGGGGTGAGGATATGGGAAATAAGTAGGCCAGGGCCTAGTTTCGAAGGCACCATTTCAGCATTAACTAGTGGGACTAAAGATAACCCTGGATAAGCATAAGTCAAGATAGCCGCCGCGAGGATCGAACCGAAGGACCTGCCGAACTCGAATCCAACGCTCTACGAACTGAGCTACGACTACTCGCTACATGTTTAATACAATATATACTAAATAGTTATACGTTAAAGGACTATCTTTTTTCATTTCACACCAAACGTAAAGTCATTTCAGGATTACATTGGTGTATTTGTAAAAGAAAAGGCCCAACAAATATCACCCCTACCTATTCTGAAAATTAATGAAGTAAAAAGTTTTAAAATTAAGCAGTGGAATCAAATTTAAAAAAGAGAATTATTTATTACGATAACCGAGTAGTAATACAGTATGAAAGCCCTCTTGGATATATAAAATAAAGGAAGTATTTGTTAAAGAAAGCAAGAAAAATAGAGTAAAGGTAGACTTATTAACTCTAGTCTCAATTGTCAGTCTTCATTTTCAGTGAACATTGACATTTTGAGGTTACACATACAGACAACTGTCACAGATAAAAGTATTTCCCAATTTTGGTAGATTCACACACTTCACGGCAACATAAGAAGATTGTTTCTTATGGCTAGTTGGTAAGCCATTCAATTCAGATCTGAAAGAGTTAGCCCGTAAACATGAGATTCCATTTCCAAACAATGTCTTAGGGGCCGGAATTCGGACCAGTACACGTAACAAATATGGCTATCTATTATAACAACTAGGCTACCTCCCACGGTCTTTTACCTAAACACCTTAAAAATAAACATCCTACGCTACACGTTACTGAAACGAATGGCTAAAAGTAAATACCTTAGGTGAAATTAGAGTCCTCGGAATGTGTTCAGGAAATGAAGTTTCACTCGACCGAAAACAAACAAACAAACACAATAAATAAATAAAAAACAATTACTACGAAACAAACGTACACAAGCAAAAATGATCTTACTTCATGCTCGTTTAGATAACAATTTGTTTCACTCATTCTCGACAGGCGACGGAGAAACTCTGGGGGACGGAAATGTGCTCGGGCCCTTTACCTTATATATACCATTATCACTAGAGCTAGGATTTTTATGTAACATCATATTGTGAAATATGTACATAAATATGTAACCAAAACTAATGAAATATGTAGAATTATATGTAATTAAGGTAAAAATATGTGAAATCAAATAAAGCAAATATGTACTGCAGGGATAAACATTTAGCTTTGTTTATCTTTTCATATGCACAGCGGTGATCCAATGAATGAAGCTTTTCATAATTCAACTCACTAACACTTTGATGCATAGTGTTTTGCCATATTTCAAGGTAGTTTATGTAAAATATTGCGTATTTATTGCAGCGATAAACATTTGCCTTCGGTTATCTTTTCATACACTGCAAAAAATAGATGTGTTAATTCAACACAATGCGGTGTCCCAGCATGACTACCACTTTTGTGTGTTTAATCAACACAAAACACGGTGTTGATTTCGGTACTGGGAGAAAAAAGTTACGGCTTTAGCGAGATTTGAACATGGGTTACTCATACTCAGTTAGAAGTCGAGCGTCTTACCGGCTTAGCTAAATCGTCAGACAGAAAATGCACTAGATGCAAATGATATTTGATGAACAATATTTGAATTAAACGACTACACACTTGATTTAAACAGTGTATGGGTTCAAATATGTGTTCTGAATCCCCAAAACAAACTAAGTTACTTGCACGACTTATCCCACGGTTTAATCACTTCCTATTTGTCAATTGAGATCCAGAATTCCCATTCATTGAGAATATTCTATTTCTATGAAAGCAAGCAAGATGGCGACAGCCAAACATTCCTACTTTTTTATCGTAACAACATGTCAAATGCTGCGCTTGCTTTCATAGAAATGGAACATATTCTCAATAAATGGTGATAGTGATCCCTAAGTGACCAATGAAAAATTGATTAAACCATGGCATAAGTCGTGAGAGCAACTTTGTTTGTGTTTGAGGTTCAGCAAGATTTTTTTATCGTCTATATTGTTTCAATCTAGTATTCTCTCTGTCTGGCGATTTAGCGAAGTCGGTAAGTCGATCGACTTCTGACTGAGCAATCCATGTTCAAATCTAGCTGTGGCCGTAACTTTTTTTCTCTCAGTACCGAAATCAACACCGTGTGCTGTGTTGATTTAACACACAAAAGTGGTAGTCACGCTGGGACACCGCATTGTGTTGAATTAACACAGCTATTATTTACTGTGTAGATATAACGGTGATTAAATAAAGGATTAATAATTCATCTCACTAACACATCTATACACTATCAGGTATTTTGCCATATTTCCTACGGTCGTAGATCGCCGCCGATCAGAAAGGATATACTTGTTTGCTGAAAACGACCTTTCCACGTCGCAAGTGGTCCTGTCATCTTGCTTATTTCGACCTACATTTACTCCAGAGAATATTTGGGAATCTCTCATGTCCTTTGGGGGAATCCCTTTTGCGCAATTTTGGAATATGCATAATTTTTTGATAGAGCAGGTTTGAAATCTTTGAGGATACCATTCCGCCTTAGTTCTACTGTAAATGGTATTGGAAATGTCAGGCTCTAAAGTTCACTTCCCCAAACTTACATTCCCTCTAGCGCCGAAAGAAAGCATCTGCGCACCCTGGATGGTTTGTACTGTTTCTCTTATATTCATGTCAGGAAGCTAATGACGTGGTTTCGTCGATATTGTTTTGCAACGCCCTGAATATACTGACAATCTTGAATCGCTGTCTGCTCCGTGGTACACTTTTAAATGTAGTCGAGAAGCAAGGTTTAGAAAGAAAATTGCCCAATATGTAGGTTTATGTAAAATCAACACGAAATATGTAACATAGAACGAAATATATATTTTAAATTCACATATAATGATACTAGTGTTACAATTCATGGAAATTTCTACTTTCTAGCGTCCTAAATAACTGCAAATAAAATATGTAATTACATAAATATTTTCTAAAGTAGTGAAAACATATCCATACTTGTTCATGTACAGGTATTTTAGTCGTATTTTAGATCATGCAGACAAGAAGTCTCACATTTCAATTTCAGCATTATTGCATATGTCTTCATTATAATGTATTAGGCATCTTCCTCCAAATAAGTGTGCATCTTACACTGATGTGTTGGGTACGACGCCTATTTTGAAATGTCAGTTTAAAAGCCCTTATATACGTTGTGTGAACATTTAGCTTGATGTACGTACTTCTGTAAATAAGAGCATGAAAGTTCAAAATATATTTGCGCAAAATGTTGTTATTCTGTTTCTCTTAGTTACTCCACAATGGCTCTTACAGGGAACATACCCGAACTCACACCCTCAGATCTGAATGAATCTTTCATTGATAGTTTTCTTTGTGTAACGAAATAGGGTGAGCTCCTACGTTTCGCAATTGCGTCTAGAAGGAGCTAGGCGATCAGATATTCTGTGATGTCGCTTGTGATTCAAATGTGGACCATATAATTTCTACAGATTTAACGCAACATAAATGTAACCATATGGCATGTGAATGGGACTAAGTACTGCATTTCTGGCGCATGCCACATTATGATCCATCCACCATCTTGGATCCGCCATATTAGATTCAACTTATTTTTTAAAAAAATCGGAATAGGGGCAAGTGACATCAAATACATCTGAAAATTTCTCAAAATGTCACTGGTGCGATTAGTTTTACTGTATTTCTAACCGTTCTCAAGTAATTCCATATCACATTTTACATTAGGTATACATTGAGCTATCCATATAGTAGAAACTCACTCTATTCCTTTTCGTATTGAAAACTTTGAATTGTGAAAATTTCATTCAAATCTGAGTGTGTGAGTTCGGGTATGTTCCTTGTTAGACAAAAATGTGTCATCTTCACTCAATTCACTATACAGTCTCCTTAATGCCGCTGTATATTTGTTAATTTGCATTCCTTCAGACCACCATCAGTGTATATCTCCCAAGCTTGGTTGATAGCACTTCTCCTACACCTGTTACCTTGCCCTCGCGGTTCAGGCAGTAAATCGTGGACTTCGGAGCGTCAATGGGTAGGACTCGGGTTCGAACTCCGTGGCCGACTATCTTGACTGAAGTTTTCTAAAGTTTCCCCTCAGTTTCACCAGGAAAATGCCGGAATGATGCTGTAAGTCAGTCTCTAGTCAATACCTTCCGCATTCTCTACGTAACCCATAGCGACCTGAGCTAAACATGCCAAAAGGCCATAAATAAAACTCTAACAAACGAAATTGTCTTTAAAAGAGCGAGTTTTTTTCACAACGAAAAATATCTGTAACGGCAAGTGCATCGGAGAGTGCACAAGAAGAGATGCCATTTTAAAAAAGGACTTATTAATTAGAACTCATTAAAATTAATTGCAATTATATTTTTTTGTTTATATAGCTTGAAATTTAAAGGAACAAACACATTTTTACACGAGAAAATTCTTTAAATAACAAAACCCTCTGCCTTAAACATACTAATTTTAGTCCTAATTAAAAGCTTTGAAAAGAGGAGAGTGGAGGATCTGAAAACTTCTGGTGCAATTAGTGTAATGGACAGGTGCTTATTTCTTCGTTCCTTTCCTACCATTCTCGTTTCATGTGGCTTTTCGTCGAATAGCTTTCAAAAAAAAAAAAAACGCTTATCTCTCTCTCTTTCTTACTTTTTCATCGCTTCAGTATTGCCAACTACTGGGGATAAAAATTACTGACAACCCTTTCAAAAATAGCTTATAGCGCGAACACAAACACTCAACTAAGAGCTGGGTTTATGTGACCGGCATTGAGCTCTATGTAACGATACTGGAGTGATTGGTTAGTGTTGAAAGATAGATGTCAGAGCCTTTAACCACGATCTTTCACTTCCAGTATAAACCAATATGGACCAAATTTTCAGTTCTAACTCATTTTGCTACGCTTGTTATTGCTGGGCGGTCCGTTTATTTGTGTCTTAATTCTTGACTTTTGTCCGAATCGTATGAATGATGTTGTACATAATATTTACTTTCTTTTATAGACTTAAGATATAAATAAAAAACAGGCCGCACAGTGATAAGTGAAAAAAACCTGAGTTAGAACTGATAATATTGGTTTAGACTGGAAGTGAGTAATCGAGTTTAACTATTTCCTCAATTCCCTGGCTTCATATATCCATTAAATATTTACTGTCATCGATCACTGTAGAATCGCTTTTACATAGAGGTCAATGGTAGCCAGAAATAGCAAGGAAGACCAACCATACGAAAAAGAAACTATCGTACAGTCACTTTTAATAATATTAAGTGGAGGTTGGAGTTATAAGAAATACTAGCTCTTTCCTCCAGGAGAATTGTTGCACTGTACGCCAAATAGTTAGACAAACCACTTGACAGTACAAATATGCACCAAAACATGGCAAACTAAGATATTCCTCCATCTGGAGGAAGAAAGCATTAGTCGTTAAGCTTCATTTAGAGAACAACGAGACAGATATTCAGAAATTCCATTCACGTTAAGTTTTAAGAAATAGGAATTAATACAAAGAAAAGGAAAATAGCAATATAGACATCATGCAGGAATCGTCATTATGCAATGCAACAAAACTGGTCTTGTTCAAACATACACATAGACAGAGGGAGGAAGAGAGGCAGAAAGAAAGAGTGGGAATGAAACAATAGCATTTTCAAAGGATTTACTTTTATATTTGGGAACACAAACAGCTATCCTTACCATCTCCGTATCTCTCTCTCTCTCTCTTTCTGTCTGTGTTTGAACAAGACAACTTTTGTTACATTACATATTGATGATTCCTGCATGATGTTCATATTATTATTTTACTTTTCTTTCTATTAATTCCTATTTTGTAAAACTTAACGTGAAAGAAATCTTTGCCTGTCTATCTGATGGCTCTCTAAATGATGCTCAACAACTGATTTTTCTTCCTCCATGTTTTGGCGCATATTTGTACTGTCACGTTGGTTGTCTAACTGTTAGGCGTACAGTGCAACAATTCTCCTGGAGGAGAGAGCTAGTATTTCTTATAACTCCAACCTCCACTTATTATTGTAACTGACTGTACATGAAACTGACACACGTATCAAACACTCCTTCTTCACAAATTATTGTGTATAGTGGAAGTGATAATTGGTTTTTATATGTGCGCGCGTGGAAATTTATAACGCATGCGCATATGCACTCACCCATTTATCTCGTCCTACTGAAACAAACTGACGCGACTTTCCCTCCCCTTCATGTTCGATCATAGCCTCGTCATATTATTTCTGCTAGAGATCATCTCCTGGTGTGAGCACAAAGTTCCCATTTCATTTCAAACAGAAACTTTTTGAAGTACTGCTAGTGATCTTATTTCAAAACTGACATATTTCCATTTCAAATTAAATGATAATAGAGGAATCTCACTTGGTAGAAAAATTGATACTCCTTACATACATACGTAATAAGCATTTTTCGTTTTAAGAAACTATTTCGTACAATGCATAGTTCATTAACACACGCCTTTATAAATGGAAGTATTGTGCCATACATTAGGCCTCAATAAACTTTCCCCGCTGACTGAATCGAATAAATCTCCGGTTATATTTAGCACAGGTAAGAAGTTTGTGCCGAATACCGACCTTAATAACTGCACAGACAATAAAATTTCCGATCGTATCGGTAAATTACTAAGAATGGCCAAAAAGATTCGGGTTTGGATCCGAGTATCGGATATCCGGATCTCGGATACCTGGGGCGATGGACACATCATCGTAGTCTTTCCTAATTCATACGTATTTTGGAGGATTTTGTTCGGCTACCAAACGATAACTCTTATGTTGGTCTCTTTTACTCTTCATTTTGGAGTGTTTTGAGGAGAGAGAGGGAAAGAAAGATCATAGCAAGAGAGAAGAAATTGTTGAGTTAAACATGAATTGCAAGAGTAGTGCTTTTGGAACCAGTCATATAATATTCTCTCACTAATACATATACTGGAGTGACAAAAGAAAAACAAATAATCGACAGCACTTTCCTGTCTCTTCTTACTCCACCCTCCCCATCACCAAACTACTGTGATTACCCTTTGCCCTGTGACGTCGTTATCAGTCACTACGCAATAAACATTGTGTTGTTAAAAGGAAAGAACAGAAACATGTCCTCCTCCTCCTCTCTTAAGCGTGCAGAGATGTAAAGAGGTAAAATACAAACCCTTTCCCAGATTAATGTACTTCCAGAAATAAAGCATGTAATTTAGAAAAAAAAATGAAGTTAAAAAATGTTCCTATCAACTAACTTTGGACAAGAAAACAATAACAACCAAGTACACAACTATCTCTCTATTTTTTTTGTTTTAGATATATCGAATTAAATTGGCTTTATATTTTTTTGGTCATTTTTGGCTCAGGCCGGGATGAGGTAGGTAGAGAATGGGGAAGGTATTGGCCAGGGTCTTTCATAATTTACCATCCCAGCATCTGAAACTGCGATAATAACAAATTGAATTTCATTTATAGCATTTAGGCATCTAAAGCTCAGGGCGGAATAAAGGAAGGGACAGGATTCAGCCAGGGTCTATGTTGAATGTGCCTTCCCGAAATTTTCCTGGTGTGACTGAGGAAAAAATCTTGAAGAAAAACCTCAGTCAGAATGGTCGGCCACTGGGTCCGAACCCATGACCTCCCGAATGCTACGCAACGCTCTACCACTGAGCTACGACGGCTCGATATCATAATAACGAAGTCCGAATTCTTTGAATAGAAACATGTCCTCTTCTGTTGTCCCGGGTCTTTGAACCTGCGACCGAGATAGCACGAATCCATTGGACCGGATATTCGAAACCCCCAAGTTCCGGATTTCGGATACGGGTGTCAGGTAGACGAATCCGAATTCAAAGATCCGGATATTCGAAACTCGGATCCAAATCCGAAACTCGGATCCGAATCCTTCTGGATCCGGATCTGGCCATCCCTATAAAATATCGGTTGGTTGACAACCCTGCTCTCTTTTTCTGTAGTTCAATGAATCCTTTCAAAGGGAGACTAAATTTTTTAGTCCTGCTGAAGGAAGAAAAAAATCGAAATCTATTCTTTAACAAACGGTGAATGAAACAGGAAGCAACTTTCCAAAAGATATTTTTTATGTTTCTGTCGCAATTCGTTCATTTACCTCTGACTTTATTTTTAAAAGTCCAAGGTTTCTTCAAGTCATTAACTTTCACAGTAGTTGTATAGAGCAAAAGTTCAGTTACCAATGTGATCTTCATTTGTTAAAAAAATAAACTTCCTCAAACTTCCAATTTAGCTTCTGACAGCAGCGAAACTTCTAAGTTTCATTTCATTGGAATAATCGAAAGGAAAATAGAAGAAATTAAAGTTCCGAATTCAGAGAAGGCTGTTTGAGAGTGAAATGGGTTCTATACAATTTAATTCAAGAGTGGTTTGGTGCAAGAGAATTCTTAACTGGTTAAAAGGGCAAGTGTTCTATTTTTTTTAGCTTTCCTTTGTCGTTATGAAAAGCAAAACAAAGTTACAAGGTAAGTTGCTTATCTGTATCTTTGAGACTGGAGCTTATTCGACTTTCATTCATGGATAAGGTTAGCTTGTTTTCATCTGTTTAATTGAGATAAGAATGCATATACACTAACCATGGGCGGATTTATGGGGGCCATGGGGACATTGCCCCCCCCTCCAGTTATTTCAGAATGACTAAATGTTTCATTCAAAACGATAGCTTTGTAATTTGTTATCAATATAATAAATTGTATTACCCCCCCACTGCCCCAGGGTCTCTCTCCTAAATCAGCCCATGACACTAACCAGGGCATTTGAAACCATAGGTGTTCTAATTTATGATATTTAAAAAATATAGAAACTTCAATTTTTGAAATTTGTTGATATTCGATATATTGATATTTCAATATTATATTTTAGTTCGATATTTTCAGAGGCCTAATTCCGCTCGATAATTAGGTTCATTTTTTCTATATTTAAGTTCGATATATCGTTACATATATGAAAAATACTCAATTTTAAATGTTGAACACCCCTATTTGAAACTTGCCACTCACCCGATATTCCGATAATGGTGTTGAAACTTGTAAACAGATATTACCTAATAAGAACTGATAATATTTCGGTGGGAAAACAAGAAAGGTGAACATGGAGTCTATCTAAACATGTTTAATGACTCTTCAAAACAGAAAACGTCTATGCCAATCTATGGCTTGCATAAACAGATAAAAAAATCGATTGAGCATCAATGACAGCACACATGTAAAAATGTATGGAGGGGAGAGAGAACATTTTCTTTGGGAAGAGTCCAATGTTGGTTTGTGTATAGAATACGACAATATTAAAAATAGGTCCGCATAATTACGCCTAAAATTGTACTAATTTAACACAGAAATCGGAATTTTGAAGAGAGGTCCGATTCCTCTAGACTAGGGCTGCCAACTGTCCCGGATTGATCGGGGAATGACCATGAATTCTCTGTCTCGTCCAGGCAAAAGTTAAGTCATGTCACTAGTAAAATTTTAAACATTTTTGTGCAAAAGTCTTTGAATAGTGTCCAAAATATGCAGTGAGAATGTAGTATTCAGAGTTCGAAGTGGAAAGCTGGGTTGAGCATACTCAAAATGGCACGAAAATGAAGTAAGGATTAAGTTAAAAGTTTACTTGAGAACTTGTATAACTGAATGAAGATGCACAAATGAAACTAGTGCGAAGTGTCGGGATTGCCCCACTACATGGAGAATTCCGACACTTTATTGAAGCACTTGCGACACCAAATGAAAACATGTAAACATTTGAAAATTATTACTATATACTTAGTAATTGTTTACGATGTATTGTCGCTACATTAATTGTGGAAATGGCATCTGACAGTTCATCTTAAAATTAAATAATTTTAAAGAGAATAAAATGTTGATGATTCCTGATGAGTTTCGACATTGAACAACTCAAAGAGCATATGCACTCTCGGGGATTTTATTACTGAGTTAATTCCAGAAGTTTCAAATCTATTTATAAGTTCAAATCCCAAAGAATCTCTGTTAAGCTAAGTTCTTTTTGATGAGAGCCCAAGTTTGACTTCCCCTCATATTATTATTTTTTTCTTTATTCCCACAACATGTTTCGAGGAACGCGAGATTCTTTTGCAGTTGTAGTAAGACTCATCCTCTTTCTTACCACATCAAAAGCTGAAGCCAAGGTTTCTCTGTTCCTAGAAATTTTTGAAAACTTTCAGGAGTAGTTAAGGACCATGTTTGGTATGGAAAATAGAGTGAGACATATCTTTGTAATTTACACGAAGAGTGTCACACAGTTTTTGCGAAGAAAGTATAGAAATATACGAGGTGTGATTGGAAAGTTTTAAGACAGGTGACACCACTGTTCAAGAGGAGTAGATATAATTGCCCGTTAGCGTGGAAGCGGTGGCGTGGTGTGTCCTTGATACGTGCTGAAAGAATCACTGCGATATCTTTGCTCAGTACAATGTAGCAACCTGTTGAGTGTGGGCGTGTGTGTGTGTGTGTGTGTGTCGTGGCGGATTATCAATTGTGGATGAAAAACTGGAACAACGCGTTGTTGTCAAATTTTGTTTTCAAACAGGGAAATGTGCTTCGGAGACGTATGAATTCTTAAAAACAGCTTTTGGAGATAAATGTCTAAGCCGGTCAAACGTGTTTATCTGGTTTAACAGGTTCAAAGATGGCCGCGACTCAGTCCAAGATGACCCCTGGTCCGGACGATCTTCCACGTCAAAAACCAAGGAAAACATTGTGAAAGTTCACGATCTAGTGCGCTCGGATCGTAGACTGACAATTAGGGAGATCGCTGACGACCTGAATTTAACTTTCTACGCGGTTCACTTAATCTTAACTGACGATTTGAGCATGCATCGAGTGTCCGCGAAATTCATTCCGAAATTATTGTCAGACGAGCAGAAACAACACCGACTTGAAGTGTCCTAAGACCTGTTTCATCAGGTGGAAACGGACTCAGAATTGTTAAATAGGGTAATAACAGGTGATGAAACATGGGTTTCTGGGTATGACCCAGAAACAAAGGCCCAACCTTCTCAGGTGAAGACATCCAGGCAAATACGGAGAGAGTTCTTCACACCCTTACGAAAGATAATTTTCAGGAATGCTTCCAAAAGTGGAAACACCGTTGGAATCGGTGTGTTCAGGCAGCAGGAGACTACTTCGAAGGAGATCCATCGCAATGGCCTGTAATTACAGCCATTTTTAAATTACAAGTCCAGTCTTAAAACTTTCCAATCACACCTCGTACTATTGGTGAAGGTGTCGGAATTACCCCACAGCGTAATGTCGGTATTGCCCCAAAACGCCTAATACTAGAAATATATTAATTGTTGGAGTCAGTAGCATCGACTAAGGGAAATAAATTACCTGTGCACACACAAGGCTTTTACCCTTTGATAGTGTGCAGTCACTCAGAACCCCATGATCAACACATCTTCATAAAATGTTAGGAACTGAATCTTCTATTTTAGAACAGGGTCTTTTTAGTCACGTTTTGCGGATAGCTTACCTTACAAATATGATTCTGGTCCTTCACAAATACAACACACAAACTCATAAAGTCAGAGCAGAGCTTTAGTACTCTACAAAGTATATTTTTATATCCGGAGCTGACTATTATACAATCTAGTGTTGCAAGCCTAGAAGTGTCGAAACTCTCCAACTATCGAGAATATCCCAAGTGACGCTAGTAGATGCGGATGGAGGACAAACTATCATTGTGCAGAAGTAGTACATGGAAAACTTATGTATGTGACATTTCTAACCAAAAGTAAACTTCTGATTTGGAACATTTCACAATTCTTGTGTTGAAAATTACTTCTCTTTTTGTATAGCTTTGAATATAATTAAGTAAATAGGTTATATTTTCCCACCCACCGACATTGTTTAGTTGAGCTGAACCGCACCTCATTCCAGTTGGCACAAGGCTAATGATGACTCTCCCTAGGTGCACGAGCATATTGTAGAATGTTCCACTTTGTAACATTCACTTTCATTATGCAGTTATTAAGAGTAATCAGTCAACTATTATCCGACTGAGTATGCTCAGAATGAACTATTTCTTTCAGAAAAAAATGTTTTAGTTTTTTTTTAAACTTTAGAGGGGATGAAAGGTGAGAAAGGGCATAGTGGGAGCAACACATCACGGTGGGTAGCAAGGCCTCATAACCTCCTCAGCTAAAAAGCACTGAAAGAGATAGGACATGGAAATGAATGAGATATATGTGGATTATGTTTACACTAAATTGATGAAACATTTTCATATATACTTTGTATGAAAAATCATAATTTACGTCCCACATTTATGCAAACATCACATCCATTCATTTATTTACCAAGGAGGAAATGGATGGATAGAGTGTTAAGGATGATCTCGGAATTGAATTTTTATTTACGGCCTTTAGGTATCTAAGGCTCAGGCCGGGATAGGGGAGGGGAAAGGTTTCGGAAAGTTGTCGGTCAGGGCCTATGTTGAAGGTACCATCCCGGCATTTTCCAGGTGTGACTGAGGGAAAACCCTGGAAAAACCTCAGTCAGGATAGTCGGTCGCTGGGATTGAACCCACGATCTCCCAAATACTACACCAACGCTCTACCAATGAGCTACGGCGGCTTTGTAAGAATGATCTCGGGGAGAAGGTTTTGTCAGGGGAAGAAGTTCAGGACAGGGTTTTGTGGAGAAGACTCATCAGAAACGTCGGCCCCACGTAGGTGGGAAAAGAGAGAGAGAGAAAGAAGATGAAGAAGAATATTCTCTCTCACATACTCCCCCCCGCCACAGTGCATATGTATCATATGTCACGTTCTTACGAATAAGCATTACGTCGACTTATCATCCCGCAAACTGAGAATTTTATTTTCAGCAGAATCACTAGCCTCTTCTACAAAATGTTTCAGTCTCAGAAAAAAGTCTTGAATAGAAATTTTTACTGATTGTGAGTGACATAGGCTAAATTTTATCAATGGTAAATTTCCAAGGTTTCTTGTTCGTTTTATTACGCAGGTTGTAATTCTAGTAGGCCAATGAATAAACCCTTGTTTTTACAATGTTTGCTGTTTTTCATTGAAGGGTTGATTGACTCAGTCTGGGAATAAGATCCCCGGGAACCCCTCTGAAATAAACGCTTTAAGAATACATTAAGGTATAGATTGAAAGTCAAAAAGAAACTCGCCATTTTTACGTTAACAGTTTAACACTTCAGTTGAACTTACAACTGGCTAAAAAGTTGCACAAGATACTGCACCCTCAGTACCCTAAGTTTTTAAGAGATCTCCGTACCTACTTTACATGTGTGTGGGAGAGAGTTTTTATATTTCTAAAGATTTTGAACAAATGACAAACAATAATGAAATTTTGGAAAGTAGTCCCAATAATACTCATGAATGTGTATCAAATGAACTACCTGACATTTTAACTTTCTTTATGTTAGCCGAGAAGTTAGAATACCCATAATTGATGACGTCATACGCATACGCCATGACGGGTATTCTAATTTCTCAGCTAAAATAAACAATGTCAGAATCTCAAATAGTCCATTTGATATATATACACAAATATTATTGGGGCCGCTTTCCAAAATTTCATTATTGTTTGTCATTTGTTCAGTATCTTCCGAAATAATAAAAAAAAAACAACACACTCACACAGATAGACGTAGCGTAGGTACTGAGGTACTTTGAAAGTAGATCTTTATCTAAGAACAGTCCTTTTTAACACAAAAACCTCTTTCTCATTTTACCCTCGGAACGGATGGCTTCCTTTGGCCAAACGAAGAACTACATACAGTAAACTTTCCACAGCTTTTACAAGCTTTCTCTTATTTTCAAATTGAGGTTTCCTTGCTTTTATCCAAGAGAACATCAGTAGATGTGTATCTCTCGTAATGGGATCATGCTTCATACGACGCTAATGTCCTCTGCATTTTTCATGATTAACCAAACACCGTGACCACTGTGCCAGTTCTTAAACCCTTCCTAATAAAAGCTGAATGCAGATGTCCTTTTATCTCACAGCACTGGAACAATAAGACCGGAAGCAAAAACAAAAATGTTGTATCTAGAAATAATTACTATCCTCTAATAGGTTGTACAGGGTACCTCGAAAGTTTCGCAACATGCTTTCTCATAGTACGTAAATATTAAACAAACAAAAAAAATCTTGTAGAGATATCATTCTTATATTGAAATTTTGAGAAAATTTTAGGTCATTAATTAATGAAAATTAATCATCACTCAAGCACGGTTGTAATAAAAAATGCCAGTTTACAAAAGTTTTTTTTTAACAAACTGAATATTCCTTCACAAACCCCATTTATGAAACTGGTCGCAACATTTCGCGTTATTATGACAAAGCCTGCAGAACTATTTATCAAAGACGAGAAACTACAAGCCTTGCGTAGGGGTGTTAGTGGTGCATTCGAAAAATGAAGTTGATTTTTCCAATATTAGAAAGGACAATTTTCCATGAAAGCGGATAAAGTTGAAAATGTCTGGAAAAAGTAAACAACTTGACTACACCCGGCAACCCTGGGTCAATTTTCCTTCCTTTCACTATTATCCCTCAATGAACAACTGACAATCAGTACTTGTAATTTAAATTTCAGTGTTTCCAGATGTAATCAAGTTGTTAAATATATCTGGACATTTACAATTTTTTCCCCTTTTGGATTCAAAATAGCATACTGAGGTAGACACAAGAACAGATCTATTCACAGTGTTGACAGAATCCATTTTAATATGAAGACTACAGAGGAAAAGGGAGGTAAGTCATGTTTTCACAGTTTTTCACAGCAGTAAGCTTTCAGGGGTGTAACCGTGGAAGTCAATACTTTTTGATGAGACAAAATATCTCCAACATGAAATTACTTCGTGATTAGCTCCACAATTAAACCCACATAAACTACAACTCTCAGGTTATATGAATGGGTTCTTAATTCGTTTTTGACCATATTGTGACTTACCTCCCTTTTCCCCTGTAGTCTTCATATAGAAAAAGCTACATTTTCGGAAGACACTAATAATATCACTTGACAAATCTTGCGAGTCTTTACATAGGGAGTTTCTTTCTCATCTTCGAAAAGCATTCACCTTACGACTCTCTAGGGACATCAAGAAATGTTACAATCAATTATATAAATGGGTTTTGTGTAACGACATATGCCAGGTGTTTAATACTTAACCGAACACTTGATTTAACAAACGATTGATTTATGCAATCAGTGGTTTTTTGACGTAGGTTCAATACATAATAAATTGATACAATTTTCAGTCTTCCGTTACCAAACGATGGCGCCAGGCTTCCAAGTTCTCCATGGTTTTGCAGAAAGTGTATCGAATTACAGTGGAAAAGACTCATCGTTAGCGTCTATGAGCTCATTCTCAGTCTCAGTATAACACCCCACATGCTCACTGAAGCTATCGATGTTTCAAAGCGCTTTTTCAACCAAATTTGGCAGACGAAGTATGGTACACCAGGAAACCACCGGAAAGCATGATTAAAACTTCTTTCGTCCATAAAGACGGTCGCAGTGACCGGAAGTTTGATTCAAAAGAATACGTACTAATAGTATGATCTAAGTCTAAAAACACGTGTTTATTTGTAGAATGCTTTAAAAAGTGGAAAACAAATACACATTAAATAGGCACTGAGTAGAATGCACTATTAGTCAGAGGGTAAGTTCATCATGGTCGCCATCATGAACTTTGCTTGAATTTTTTTATGATAAGGGGGTCATGTAATATATAAATTTGGACTTGAATTTTACCAGAAATACTGTACATTGATGAAGCCGGTTTTTTCATAAATTAACCTGCAAGGGAGATAATCAGATATGACATTAAAATGCGTAGATGATCCAAAAGCGTAGATGATGCGTGTTTGCAGGTACTCTATTCTTTTTTAAACAGAGCTAGAAATGAAAACCAAATGCATCTACTCATGAGTATTGGATAGGAGGTACCCAGTCCTTGTGAGTGTTCCTAACAAAGATTTCTATTTCTTGTAGGGCCTACTAGTTTAAAAATAATAAAATATTTCTAGACTTTTCAGTCGAGTCTAAAGATTTCCTGATGTACCTTATTACTGTGATAAGATTGGTAAAAAAAAAGCGCTTTGAACCATTGATAGGTTTGTTTGTTAGAGGAAGTGAAGCTACTTTTTTTTATTACCGCTGGCGATCTCTAAGACACGACAAAATATGTTTTACAGATCGCGGTGACACAAAGTCGTCGCGACAGAGAATAAAAGTAGTCAATAAAATCTTCCTCTTGACTCACAAGTCACGATGACTTTTTTGTCATCAGCGACAAGCGACAAAAGTCGCGTGCATGAAAGGTCTGTAACGCATAAGTCGGCCATTAGGGTTGGCCCATAGCGCCTTCTGTTTTCTCTTTGTCTCCTTTCGTTTAGGCTCTAACTACGGTGACCATAGGTCCCGAATTTTTCGGGACAGTCCCGAATTCTAGAACTGTGTCTCGTTACATTTGTTACACTGTAGTGCACCTGATCGTCCGTGCCAAACTTAAAGAATGTGTGTTAATTCGTGCAGTCATCTCCTTGCATAAATGTCATTTTCAATAAATAAAGAATTCTGGCGATCAGAGAAGCTATCATTAACAGTATGAGTGAAAGTTATGTTAATTATTGAAATGATCAATTGCGAATCTTACAAAGCGATGTATGAAGAAATGAAAGGCAACAAAGTGCTTAAACGTAAACTGTCTCCTTCAGAGAAGTAAAATTAATAAAATACATCAATTTGATCACTGGAGTAGATTTAACTCTTAGACATTTACGCAACCTTGGACAGATTCTTATTTAAAAATCATTTCCCTATTTCTTTTAATTACTACTAAAATCATAAAAATGATTTTTACTGATGTTATATTCTGATTTTTTATAGAAATAGTAGAAAAACTCCCGTTTGTTTTATTTAAACCTAATATTCATACACACACACAAACACACACACACACAGAGAGAGAGAGAGAGAGAGAGAGAGAGAATATGAAAATTAAAATAGTTTTGGTATTTAACAAATATGTAGGTAACGGTTGATTTACACTAATTGCATAATCTTGGAGAAACATATATATATATATATATATATATATATATATATATATATATATATAAAGTGTTCATAGGCTTGTGGCAACTATTCAGACATAGAACGTGCCTTGTAAAACGCATGGGATATTTTGAATTTAAATTTGCTGATTTTAAAGTTCTAAAAATTTTGTGATTTTCTTTAAAAGAAATGGAGATAACATTTAATAATAATAAAAGTTAAATTTAGGGCCTGAATAAGAACTATCTTACAAGGAAGGGTCACAGTTCTCAAACACACAAATCCTATTCACACCTAATACATCGCAAGCAACATAACGAGATATGTATATTACCAAAATTTAAGGTGCTAGGGGGAGGGGAGCTAGGGGCTCCGAAACTTCGAATGTCACAAAAATGTATATAAAGGCAGTAGTGAGGTTTTAATGGAACATCTTGAAAACTGGAAAAGTAATCAAAATAAAACTTGCACAGCATATAACTGACCACAAGTAGTAACAAAAACCATAAGCAGTGTTGCCAGTGGAAAAATACTGGCAATAGAAAAGAAAATAGTACAAGTTGATTACACAGTGTTGCAAACTATGGAATATATATGAGCTGAAAGTTGTCAGGTTAGAAAATATATGTGGAGACACAGGGCAATATGCTGGTATCTGGAATAACAGTAAAAACATTACTCAGCACGTATACTACCGAGGGTTGGGGAATAGTCAAAACATTGTCACCACTAAATGGAACCACGTGTCAAGTAAGATGTATTAAAAATGCACTAGTAACAAACAAAAGAACATTGTGAACGCTGGTATCATAGTGTTGCCATTTTCGTGTTGGTGTGATATATCTTCCATAGTTTGCAACACTGTGCAACCAACTTGTACTATTTTCTTTTCTATTGCCAGTACTTTTCCACTGTGCATTAATTGGTATATAATACTATTTTAAAAATTATAACTTTGTTCTGCGTTGGCAACACTGCTTATGAATTTTGCTACTACTTGTGGTCAGTTACATGTGCAAGTTTTATTTTGATTACTTTTCCCGTTTCCCCTTTTCAAGATATTCCATGAAAACCTCACTACTGCCTTTATATACATTTTTGTGACATTCGAAGTTTCGGAGCCCCTAGCTCCCCTACCCTCCCCCTGAACCATGGCACCTTAAATTTTGGTAATCTACATATCTCGTTATGTTGCTTGCGATGTATTAGGTGTGAATAGGATTTGTGTGTTTGAGAACTGTGACCCTTCCTTGTTAGGATGAACCTCAAATAACTCGCAAACAAGCAGTGAGGTTCATTATATTCCGGTAAGATCCGTCCCGAATTTTGACACAGTGAGTATATATGATCATCGCAGCTCTAACCTGCGTAACGGAGAGCCGGATGAAACAAGATGCACGAAAACCAGCTGGCCTAGAATCTTTCCAGAACAAAACGCTCGCTACATTCCTGAAACACAGAAAAAGAAACCTGTTTTTATAAATGTTAAATAAATGGACAACTTTCAGACGGAAACAGCCAAGCACTAAACAAAATTTCATCCAGAAGACAACAAAAACAAAAGAACAACAAGCGTTAAACGAGTAACTCCATTTCTGTGATGACGTGTCTACCCGTACTCGCCTGTTCCCTTTCCACTTATCAAGTTCCCAGTAGTTTGTAAAGTTTGTGATGCGGCTTTTCCTCTCTTTTGGACGGGACTGAAAATTCACTTTTGGAAACTCACATGACTCATAAGAGGAGGGGGGGGAAAAAGTCTCTTTTCTTCCTTCATCTTGACTTTTAGACGAGGAACTTCGAGAAAGGTGAAACTTTTCTATTTGATTGGACGTTTCTCGTCTTGCCTTTGGGTGTGGTGTCTTTTATTTTTTACTTCCAAGAATAAATTCTCACAACAATGGCAAAACAACACAGAAGAAGGGAAGATAATGTTGTTTGTCCTTTCATTAGCAAATAGCGAAGAACAGTAAACACGATTGTTACGCATCTCTCAAAACTGACGCCAGGGGGAGCAGACAATAAAATCAAAACTTTTTCCTGAAAGGGTAGAATTCAACCATTTTGAAACTTTTTAATGGTGCGTTTCACCAAGTTTCGTTAATAAAGTAACGAACCGTTAGTTAACAAATATAATGTATTTATAAGCTCGTAGGAGCCGTTCAACGTCAGCATCCAGGGGTAAGGGATTCAAGTTTAGTTTACTTTTGCTGAGTGCCAAAATACCCAGTAGCACATCGATAGGGTCTATCGGTCGATGTCAATAACGCATGGCACGCTATTTCGATCGACGTTGCTAACCGATATCTATCAATATCGAAAGGCAAACAATTTTGACGATACTGCTAATATCGAAGATCAATGTTGATCGTTATCTGAAAGCACCATCTTTCACTCTGAGAAGAAACTTCTGTTTCAATAGATCTGAAAATCCTGGCGGAAACTCAGGTTGTTCACACGTTTGACGAACGATGATGTCACAATCTTAGGAGTATACGTACTCCTGGAGGGTGTCCGGTATTTCCATTTTCAAAGTTGGCAACCCTATTAATACTAATTGTTTACATTTGTATCTTGTCTACTGCCAAGGTCGGAGGATCTTCTGGTCATCGCGTTTTAATACATTTGAAGAGTACAGGAGAAAAACAATCAAAGTCCATTTTTGAAAGTTGTTAGAACACACACATTTTAAGGTGTAAGCACTTGAATCTAATTTTATTTTTCGCCCTTTTTCACATAATCGGCCTACACCAAAGTGCCTAAAGGCCAAAAAGAAATTGAAATGCAAGTGCTTACACCTTCAAAATGTGTGTTTTTCAAAACTTTCAAAAATGGACTTCGATTGTTCTTTACCTGTTCTTTTCATTTGTATTTCTAAAACATTGTTAGGCTATAACAAACACTGTTGGAATATTGTTGGGCAATAACAAATACTAGGCTATACTATAGTTTAATGCTGTCGGAACAATTGGCATTTGTGTGCAGTTCAAAAGTCTTTGTAAATAGTGTGATATGTATTTGGGGAAATATATTGGTCTAAAATACGTAATTAACAGTCAACAATTGATGAAAAGTACGGACATTATTTAATTTTTGCCAAGTACGGTACGGACGCAGTTTGGTATCAATGAGTTGGCAAAGGGATATTATTGGCACACGAGAAATATCTTCAGTTTTAAACAAATTAAATCATATTTTATAAAATAAAGTAAAAACAGTAAAAAAAATATTTATTTCCAATCCACTGCACATCAAAGCATTCAATTAGTGATCACATATTCAACGTTTTATGTTGCTGCTATATTTTTAAAATTCTTAATTAATTATTATAGGATGAGCTTTTAGTTGTATTCTTCATTTAGACATGAGATTAACTAACACAGAGGGTGGAGGAATGAATGGAAATAGATTCACTCAAATATCTGATAGTTTCTGATTTCCTCTACTTCTAATAAGAGAAAGAGAGAGACAACGAAAGGGAGCGTAAAAGAGAGGGAGAATTTGAATGTAAGTTTTAAGGCCTTTAAGCAACTTTGGCTCAGGCCGTAAGGTTAATGATGTGATGAATTGGTGAAATGAAGAAAGTAGGAGGAAACGGGAAAACCCCGAGATAGAGCACGCACACGGTATTTGCCTACCACAAAGCTTACATGGCAAAAGTAGGGATCGAACCAACGACTTCTAGCACCAAAGGTGAGAGCTAGACGAATGAGCCATCGCGGCTCAAAAGAGAGGGAAAGGGAGAGAGACAGAAGAAGAAAGACAG
This sequence comes from Lepisma saccharinum, assembly GCA_022664845.1. Taxonomy (NCBI): domain Eukaryota; kingdom Metazoa; phylum Arthropoda; class Insecta; order Zygentoma; family Lepismatidae; genus Lepisma; species Lepisma saccharinum. The sequence goes on from JAGDQP010015501.1 coordinate 21,805, forward strand.
AGAGAGAGAGAGAACATAGGATGTCCATAAAGTCCGGTAACACTTTCAAAAAATTATTGTAATGAAACTATTAACAATACGAACTGACACAATACTCTACACAGTATTAACATTACTACATTAGTTGAAAGAGTAAAGCCATAAGTTTTTTTTTAACTGTCCGGAACCTTCGAGTCCTTGGCCTAACGCCTTAGATCGCACGGCTATACCCGGTCGGCCTGAATTGCAGGTGTTCCGTGTAGTTCCAATTCTCGTTGCTAGAGGACGGTAAATTCAGTATGGCGGTTTCTGGCTGAAAAAAAAAAACGTTTTGCTGCTACATAGTACAACAAATGTCCAACACATTTTTTTATGGTAAGTAAAGACCTTGGACCTTAATCTTTCAAGTGCTATTATCGAACTGAGGTGAGAGAATTGAGTATGGGACAGCCAAAGTTACAAAGGAAATGTTGGGCCGTTTGTGGGTAGAGTTAAGAGTTCTTGTGTAGACGTTTGTCGGATCATACAGAGAGTGTTTGTAAGGTGAATGCTGCAAAACAAAACTTGAATGCATTACTCACAATATTTCGTATTGACGATAGTGATTATTGTCATAGATCGTTTGAAAATTATCGAACTTTACGTTATATGTTATCAATAGACACAGATAAAATTTATTAGAATAATTCTCCTAATCGTTTGCGGTTTCAAATTTTAGGAAAGATATCATGCACAAAATAAAGTAGAAAATACAAAATTGTATTTCTCACTGGAAGATAACTGCCGTCTATATATTTCCATTTGTACATTGTAAATCATGGAAACCAACGTTCATCCGAAAATGATAGATGCGGCTGAGCTGCATTCGCAATGTGGACAAAAATAAATACATTTCATAGTTCATTGAACCAGTGATATCGCTAGCCCCGCCCTCTGTGTGAATGTCACCCCTAAATCCTCGAGAGCACCACTAACTTAAAAAAATAGGTAAAAAATCTATTTTAAAAAAATGCAAAACTTCACTTACATCCTCCTAATTTTGACCATACACCCCCAAAACTGAAAATCCTGGCGGAATCCCTGCATTGAATTCAGTCAAATTCTTCTATCCAGTAGATAATAATGACGCCACATCAAGCATTAAAACGCTCCTCTGCTATACATTCATAGTGAGGTAGACGTTTAAAAACGCAACCCCTCTCCGGATTTTTAAGACACTTTATCAAGACTAAGAGATTACCAAGCATTTGAACTCCACAAATCTTCTTCCTTTACGCTCTGTTGTCACAGCGATAGTTTATGAGCCGCTAGTGAGCGCGGCAACAGAAGTTAGCCAATAAGAACATCAGTAAGTTGATAGTTAGAAGAATAGTTTTCACTTGACACAATCTGGCTAGAACGTTGTGCACCAGTGTTTAGAGACGGAAATGTAGGTCGCTTGACGGCTGACAAAAAACTGAGTTGATGATTTCATCACCAATCTTCTCCACTTTAGTGAAATTTCTTGAAATAAATCATTACTGGGGTGGATGGGCCAGTACTGTCCTGAGACAAAATCATAATCCATGGAATGAAAGCATCCAGAATCTACGAACGTCAAAATACTTATGCCCACTGTGATTTGAAAAAAACAAACAAAAAAAAAGTGATTCTGTTGGATGTTTGTCTTTATCAAAGAAATATTAATGTTATTGCTTAAAATAATAAGACAACTAACATGTCAAGTACGTGGATGCAGTTGCTGAATGACAATGCTCTACCGCATGCAGTTTATACGACACTGAATGCTAGGGTTGCGAAAGTCTTCCGCGCCCGTCGTACACCTCAGATCTAGCACCAGATCAGATTTTCATCTTTTCTCCAACATGAACGTAGATTTTTCGTGGCAAGCGATTGGAAACACACGATGATATTAAACACGAGGTTAAAACATGGGCGTGTGGTCAGTTCCCACCTTCTACCGAGAGCATTTTGACGCATTACAAGTGTCTTAAGAGATCAAGTAATTCCGTGGAAAAATAGTGTAAGGGTGTATCTTTGTTGAAGATGCTAGTATTTCAGTACCCATATAATATATGGTACACCAGGGGAATTCTGGTCACGGGGTAAATCGGGTCATTGTTTATTACATATTGGCATGACGAAAGTGAACTGAATGCAACGCTTTTTATAGGACTATGTTTCAACCTTAGTCATTAATTTAAAATATTCAACACAGTGCAGTTAATTATTAAATATTTCGTTAGTAATATAGCCTGCAAGAAAATTTCTATACTAAGATTACTGTATTACTTCTGAGTTGATCCTTTTAAATGTGGTCCTAGATCCTCTTCCAGCTGCTTAATTAATTGGTCCCACTGACAAAAGGGTTGGAGATCTCTTTTTTAGACGATTGAAAAAACTGTATTCGGCCCATCGCTGCTTGACACTATTACAAATGGCCCAGTTTACCCCGTAACTAATTCCTCCAGTGTACCCTACATAACCTTTTTCACTTTCCTCTCGTAAAAATGTGAGATTGTCTACTTTTTTCTTATATATTATTTTAAAACTTACAAGAAGGGAAGTTACAAAGTAACGAAATACAAAAAGTTTCATTAAAATCGGTCCATCCATTGAAAATATATGCCCGTACAAATACATATACACCAAACGTAGATGCTCTTTGTTTTAAAAGGCAAAATGTCAAGAAGAAAAAAAAACTACCGAAAGATACACTTGTCTCTACAAGTAGATGATGAAAAATGTTTATTATTAAAAGTAAAAGAAATTTCAAATAGCAATATTGTAGAAACATATGTTTTTTCTCCTGTTTAGATCTCAGTCTGATGTTCTTAACATCTGCTGCTGCTATCACTCAAGGAAAGGTCACATCTTTTTTCCGTATTGTCTCTGCATGACATCTTTTTATTTTCATTTTTTTTTACAGATCCATATATTTTATATTAACTGTTTCAGACGTCAGATGGCAGAAGTCGTGACATATGTTTCTATTGTTAACGAAATACTAGTATTGCTCCTCACTCTTCACCCCTTTAAGACCAAAAGTCACGCAATATTATTTCCGAAAGCTATATTAACACGAATAACAATGACACATCTGGCAAGACGTTTACATAGCTCAGGTAAGACATCTCGCGTTTTTATTAGATCTCTTCTTTAATTATGTATACATCTCAGACATGCGTGAGTATAACTAATTTCAGCTGTGTTTGAAATTTAAAGTATAAATATAAGTTTTGTAGATGGTAAAACTCTACGTCCAGTACTGGTTGAAGTGAAGACCCGGGACGTTACTAATTTACGAAAAGTCTTTGATATGTACAAAATGAAAGAAAGAAATGGGATTAAACGAACTTCGACTAACACTATAACACAGGAACTATGTAGATAAACAGTGTTGTCAGGTTCCCATCGCAATATTTCCCTAAAAACGCTGAAAAATGTCCCGATTTTTTGTCAAAATTTCCCTGATTCTAAGTTTTCTTAAAAAATATTGGAAATTAAAAGAAAATGCCAAAATAGATTCAGCAAAATTTCCCCATTTTTAATTTTCTTTTCCTTTTACGTTTCTTGTAGTCCAGATTTTTCCCGTTTTCCGGGAAATTTCTGTCTATCTGACAACACTAGATAAATCGATTACGTTGTTAAAACGACGCCAATTTTATGTTCCGCACCTGGTAGGGTTGCCAACTCCGATTTTTTAAATAAAAAAAAAACAGGATATTCCGTTTTTTTTTTTCAGTTTGGAAACCGGATATGCAACTAGGGTTCCCAACTATGGGTTGACCCATTCCGGGACAAATATTTGCCGATAGGTCTGTGCATACTAATTTATCGGGGGGGGGGGGGGGGGGGGGGGTTAAGAAGCGAGGGACATATCTGTTACCAGAGAAATATGTTAAAAATCTTTGTTACAACTAAAATTATAAAGCTAGAATTTTTATCATTGCATGATTAATTTTATATAGGCCTTATATTTCTATTTTATAACTTCAGATTTGTGATTTCCATTTTTATATAACTTCATAGACACATACCTTTATGAAGAAGTAAATTTCTCAAAAAGTAACATCATCATCACCACCACCACAACAACAACAACAAAAGAAAAAAAATAGTTTCAGGCATATTCCAGTAAAAAAAAAAGTATTCAGTGTTGTACTTAATAGCCCTGGGATAGAAAAGATTTACAAAATTTTGGTTCTATAATTGTAAGTACCGATCTAAAAATATCAAATCAAGCAAGGTATTTTTAGAAAGATTATTTACATTTTTGTAAAACTTATTTTCAGTGCAAAGAAGGAAATAAACTCCATGAACATACACGGAAAAGACAGGAACACAAATTCTTTTTCTTACAACAACTGCTGCTGGGAAGATCAGTCGCCGTCACCTGAACTGAATTTTTTAATCAATTTTTTCTGAGACTTGGCCTTTATGTGTTCGTAGAACAGTTGTTCTGTTTATAAAATTAAGCATTGTTTCGTTTGAGTAAACTCTGCCAAACATTGCAATTGCGATAGTTGCAAACTTACATATTCTTTTTGTAACCAACGAAAGATTGAATTCCGGGATTTTAACCGTCCCGGTGAACAGAAAAAAAAATCCTCCGGGACAAAGACGTAGAATTCCTGGTTAATCCCGCACAAACCGTGACGGTTAGGAACCCTATATGCAACACACTAAAAACAATTACCGCACTTGCTTCACTATTAATGTATGTCAAACACAACTTTAGTAAAGCGACATATGAAATTCAACGACTCATCCAGTGTTGCCAGTATAAAGTAATGGTAAAGGGATTGGATTTAATTCATTGAGGCATTCAAACTGGGATAGGTTAGGGGAAGGTAGCGGCCAGGACAATATTTAAGGCGCCATCCTTGTATTTTCCTGGTGAAACTGGGGAAAACTGAAAAATCTCAGTCAGGATGGTCGGCCGTGGAGTTCGAATCCTCGTACCTATTCATTGCCGATCTAAAGTCCGCGATGTTATCGCCTGGACCACGAGGACCGCAGACTTACGAAAGCCAGGCAAGGCAGGGTTTCAAATCCACAAAAATGTGAAGAAATTTTATTTTGTCAGTCCCAACTGAAGTCGTTTAAGGCATCTTAAATATTGGCAACAAAATGCAATGGAGTAGGGTTGCCAACCGTCCGGTATTTTACCGGACGGTTCGGTTTTTGACCTCCTTGTCCGGTGTCCAGTACTACCTCAAAACCGGACGTTAAATGTCCGGTAATTTTTCCTCTTACTAGTCCTATTCTCTGTTCTATTCATACCTATTATTTTTTAATTCCGTGGAAAGTAGATTTAGTTAAATCTGGATTCTAAAATGAACCGCATTTGACAACCGGCTGATCACGGCCCTAGCGCAATTCCATTCCGCAACGAATTTGTTGTTCCGTCGCAGTGATGCCAATTTGGCCTATTTTTGGCTAAATCTAGCATATTTGGAGAGGCATTTAGCCATACAAATATACGAAATGCTTATAGCCTTAAATATACCTTATTTTATGAAACTCTTGCCATTTTTTCCCTTTTTAATAGCCGTTAAGGATAATTTAAAGCAACGATCTCCAACAAAAGATGGCAGCTCTATCTCCGGATTCGCGAAATATATCCACCTTTCAACGCCCGTCGCAATCCGATGCTGGAACGACTTTCTTCTTTGTCTGACGAGCAACATTTCGCATGTGTGTTGGCGTCTCTCCAGCTGCCGATCGGTCAATTCATGCGGCACCCATTTCCCATGGCACGTAGACGCATGGAAATGGCTGCTTGAGTAACGCCCAATTGCTCGGCAAGCATTTGTTGCGATTGGGTATCGTCCTCGTCCAACAGCGCCTGCAATTGATGGTCCTCAAACTTCCTGGGCCGATTTTCACGCTTCTTGTCACTCAGGTCAAAATTGCCGTCTTTGAACCGACGAAAGTAATCGCGGCACGTTGTTTCCGATAAAGCACTCTCACCATAGGCCTCCACAAGCATTCGATGCGCGTCGACAGCCGATTTCTTCAAATGGAAGCAGAAAAGCAGAGCTTCCCGCATCTGCTCTTTTTCTGGCACAAAACTAGCCATGCTTACCAACGGCACACTGTGTGTTGTTGCCTGCACTTGCTGATTATGTGCACTGATTCGTGTTGCCAGAGGTCCAACTCATCCACACAATAGTTCTGGCGTGCTCATGGTAGCTTCATACGCTCACCAACGCCATCTATGGGCAAACAGCGGATTTAATTGAACCGGAAGCGCAACAACGGGATGAAGAATGGGGTTGTCCTGGCTAAACCTGGTACACATAAATATAACATAATTAGTGATGGAGAAGAGGGAAAGTAGATATTTTCTGTGCAAAATAGTTAGAAATGTAAGTCACTCTTACAAGGTGTACTATTACAGTAAAAATTACACCACATTATTTAGAAGTATGTAAATACAATATTATTCAGAACTGACAGTAATTGTGTCACCTGACTCAGCATAAGCAACAAATCGTTCGTTTGGACTACTAATTTTAGAAATGCGAGTCTTCTTTACAACATTATATTTAAATTTTAAGGTAAATACTATTTTTAGGAAGCACCTCTCAAAATCGGACATTAGGCGTCCGGTTTGAACTTATAACCGGACGATTTACTAAAAACCGGACGGTTGGTAACCCTAGTAACTGGTCGAATGTACAACGGAAACAATAGAAAAGAATGCTTTATTTCCACCTTATATTTTATGAACATTTCCTAAACATTTCCCATTGTTGCGCTTCCGGTTTTATTAAACAAAGTACGTATACTTTCCTTCTTGGTATTGTTATGATCAGCGGATAATTACCTAGAAATTCAGTCAGTGGTTCAAATAACTTTGAACCAAGAGGCAGATGGAAACAAAGAGTAATACCGACAACAAAAACCACTGAACAATAAAACGCTCTATCCCTGTTCCAATGAAACAGATATTAAGTTTAATATAAAGGCAATTGAATCGTAAACTTGAACGAAATCCAGCTTCTATGTATACAAGCTCTGTTTTTTTTTTTGAGCTGCCATACTCATCAAGTGAAGTGAATATAATCGTGTCAAAAGAAAGGAAACGATATTTTTTTTCCTTTCTTCCCAATTCCGGTATCGTCCCGGAAAATCCGGGACGAATAGGAACTCTGTGGGTGTATGTCTCCAAGTCAATATTGTCAGGTTCCTGTTGCAATTGTTCCCTCTAAATACTGCAAATTTCCCCATTTTTGTAAAAAAATCCCGCATGCTAAATTTACTTTCAAAATTACTAAAAATTAAAACAAAATGTGCCAAAAAAAAAGATTAAACATTCCCAGATTTTTAATTTTTTTCCCTTTTACCCTTCATGCAGCTCAGAATTTCCAGTTTTTCGGGAAATTTCCCTCCATCAGACAACACTGTTCCAAGTCAGGTTAGATTTGGTTAGTTTAGGTTGGGAGGAACATAAATAGCTTAACGTTTTATCATTACTGCTCAACCAAAAGCAGCTGGGCCTTCAAGCCAAGATAAACCCTCTCCTTTCATCCCGACCTTTCCCCTTCCTTGACATCCTCCTCCTCCTTAATACTGTCAAAGAGTTGGATTCGGCTTCTTTCTCTTTTTCCCTCAACCGTACTTTCAAATGTGTCCTTTAGTATAGGATCTTTCCAGTGGTGTATTCTGGATTCACAGCTTGGACTACCACTAGCGAAAATAATATCTACAAAGAGGGTACGGAGGTCACACACAGTGTTAATGATGATGACGACGATAGGTGTTCTGGACTCCCTTTCATGTAAATTAATATTGTTTTTGGAGATCAAAATATTTGTTCACAAGCTTAGGCTGCGGCGGTAGCGTAGATAGTCCACAGGATACGCTCCTGATCTCTACCCAATATCCTAACCAGTTTAATTGTTCTTCTTCATTATCTCCGATATTGTTCGTCTATCGCCTACTCTCTCTCCAGCACTTCATCATTATATATCTTCTGTCTCCATTTCTCCTAATTTCCTCCACATCCACATATAGAAGGTTACCATTTTCCTTTTCCCACTTTATCGTCGATAAGATAAGATAAAATGAATTTTATGGGCGGTAACAGCACTATGGCTTACGCCCGTCCCGATACGAGGGAAGCCCCTTATCTTTGTCACGTCTAAAAATAGCTGTTAACTAAAATAATAAAATCAAATAAAACCTGAAGAGCTAAGGTATCCTCAGAAAAATAAATGACTGGTAAAAACTAAAGATGTATACAGTCTTTAGCTGAAGTTAAAAACGTGGAGGCTGTAAATGGACCTTCACAAAAATAAAATATGATAATATTACATAAAAACTTAACAGTTAAGGGACATAATCATCTCAAAGAGACGGAGATAGACCTGTTGCACGAACATACATAAAAACTCGCCGCAACATACCTGGTTCATCCCCTAACAATGACGCCATGTCATTGGGGATGTTATAACGTTGTCTGAGATGATGATATCCTGGACAATCTAAAAGGACGTGACGAATACTTAAAACTACTTTACAGTTATTACAATGTGGTGGGTTCAATATTCGTAACAGATATCCGTGTGTCAGGCGACTGTGGCCTATACGTAGGCGACATAAAAGTACTTCTTCAAGCCTACTATCTCGGCAAGATGATTTTCATGGAGCAACAGTTACCTTAATTCCTTTCAATTTATTAACAGCAACGTCATCGCATCGTCGCTGCCATTCATTCCGTGTAATTTGCTTATAATATATCATCATGTCCTGAAATGGAACATGCTGAATATCAACGTTAGCTCCTAAGGAGGCCTCACGAGCTTCTTCGTCTGCCAATTCATTACCAGGGATACCAACATGACTTGGTATCCACGAAATGACAACCTCACCACCGGCAAGTCCACGTTTTGCTCCATAGGATAAAGAACCGTATTTTCGTGATAAAATTATACTTTTGTAAAAATAGTTCAATTACAATTGTATCGCACTATATAGGGTAGAGAAGGTACAAATGGCGCATCTTTTAAATAAACGGGAAAATGCTGTCTTTTTGTATTTATTTACTTAAAAATAGATGACATGAAATTTCAATCTTTTAGGAAGAACGTAAATATACAATGGCTAGGTTCTGGACCACTATGTAGTAACGATGGAATAGTGGGAGAGTACCGTAAATTAAAAACAGCAGTTTCTCACATCTCAGCTTCTTTCTAACGGCACGTAATCACCTGATTTCCTCCCTTCCACATGCAGAGCACTTGTCTGGATAAACTGAACGAGTTTCATGGAATCATTTTGTGTATTTCTCACATTTTGTCGAGTCTTCTATAAATGTTGAATATTCATGCAGTTCTAGACACCCAAAACATTCATTTCTCAATTCAATAATGGCAGTGTTACTGTCGTAAACACAAGAAAAGCTACAGATGGCGATATGATGAAGGGCAAGTCTTCTGTACGCCATCCGCTTGGAGCCTTGACATTTCTTTTCGCAGAGTTTTTGTTTTCAATCCAGTATATCGGATGATATAATAGCCTGTTAGCCATCTTTGCAATGCTTTTGGTATTAGTGACGTAGGAATTGGTAGAAATGAGTTCAATGAATCGTCTTGAGACATTGCTTCGTGATTATTTTCTCATGTAGTACCACGGGATGTACTGGGCTGTGGTATTGGAGAAAGATTTTGAGGTTCAGTAGTATCAATAGATGTATTAGCTTCTGGTGTTGGAAAATGGCTTAATATTTCTTCCTCTATAAATAACTGAATTCTGGAACGATTTGCTTAACTTTCGAACAGTTAACATAACAATCTTACCCAACTACGTCGAGATGAATGTTTCTTCAGATACCTAACCAGACGGCAGCACCAAAGAAAAGAGTAAGTGCCTCTTACTATGCTGTGCATAGTATACAAAAATTCTTGTCCTCCGGTCTCCTCGTCAGAAGGCAGCACAAGTCTAAATTCACGTGATACCGCCGAGATATGCCATTGGAGGGAAATTATTAATTTTCATTGGCTAAAATGTCAATGAAGTTTTCGATCATAATAGTCGTTATGTTTCACATTTTTTTTTTTTAGTAAATTTACAATTATTTACGTTCTATATTGATTTTTATTCTTTAGAAATAGATTGCTCTTTATCTCATCTCAGCCTTCTAAATTTGCATTTTCGTCTGTACGAGGTACAAGTGCTCTTCCAAGGTTCTTAGAATTTCTTCTTCTTCTTCGTTCAGTTACACAGATAAAGAATGACGGTTGATTGGTTAGAAACAAGGATGTTTTAATAGAGAATTTGCTTGTAGCTATCTCATGCGCAGAGAAAGAGAATGAAGCCAAAAAAAACAACTTAGCATCAACCAAGGCGACGTTCCTGATTGGTTAGCGAACAACTAGAGAACTTGTTGGTATATTTGTTAGCAGAAAACAATGTTTCTGAATTGATTATGGGCTAACTGGGCGGGATTATGCTGTGACGTTTGGCTTCATGTTTTTGACATATACCCTCTATTAGAACATGCTTGGTTAGAAACTGAAGGTTTCAGGTCTGACCGCAACTGCCGCTACTATCGAGGTATACGTGAGAACTTCTAGCAATCACTTATTATTTTCTTTGGCAACACTGCCTTAAATGTTGACAACCACTATAGAAGTGTAGATGACAAGTTTCTCGAATATGGCTTTAAAACTGTCTTAATTGCTCCCCACATGATATGATATATACAAAGCTATTCGGAGTAATTTGAATATTTTTGATTTCTTATTTCATGTTATTAAAATTTATCTTTCTTTATTCCAGTTCCACCATGCACTTCTTGTCGCTGGTGCTTTTTGCCCTCTTGCCAATTTCGGCTTATCTGACAGCTATCCGGCCCATGCGAGGAGTGTGTAAGTGCAATTCTGTCATCTTACGTTTAAGTGCAAGGCTTATGAAAGGGAATCTACAGTATACATAATGTTGTTAACGGGGTATTTGCCCGTAAAACAGTAAATATTGGATGTTGAGAAATATATGTTTTGAAGATTGCTGAACATTAGACGTACAAAATAGGAACTGTTGTGTGAGATGACAAAACATTTCCGAGACAAAGACTCTGGGATTTTTGGTCATGATCTCCTTCAGATTAGTCCCTTGTTCAGGGGTGTATTGCTCCCAACACCTTTGAAACTGTTGGATAGTTCTCTGCCAGTCCGTTTCGTGAAGCGTGTCAAGCACATCCTGTGATTCGCACTGAATCTCATCGACGGTATCAAAGCGGCAACTCTTTAGCTTGAGTGTCTGTCATCTTTGAGAAAACGAAGAAGCCGCATGGGGCCACGCCCTGCGAATAGATGGAGTGAGAAGCGAGGATCGGTAGCAAAACTCATGTGTCTTGAATATTGTGTGAGTTGGTGCATTATCGTGACGGGTCAGCCAATTGCTCTCAATTTTAAGAAACCGTTTATAACCGTGTAGAGGTATTCTTCATTTCCCCGAACTTAAATCGTGGGAAATTGATAATTGTCACGGAATACACTGATTGTAGACTCAGTACATTGAAAGTTCAACAACTTCCTCCATATGGTTTACCGAAGAAGTACTCAATGTATATTTAAAACTGTCGTGAATTCCACGTGCATCAAATCAGCGTTACCAGAATGTGACTTTCGGACTTAAAAAAAAATATCAATCTACAATTTTCTAGGAACCTGAGTGAGCGTACATCATTGTATTCCACACCGAAATTTAATTGATATTTCTGTTATTGAAGATGTAACATTGAAAGTAGTCTCAACAGGTGTGGTTAAAATGCAACACTGTAGATAATATTTTTTTAGCTTATACTCAACATGTAAACTCAGCTTCCGTGGTTCAGTCGGTAATGTCGCAAATTTCGGGTCGGCAATGAGGAGGAATGCGCGTTCGAGCCGTGCTGCCTACCATCTTGACTGAGATTTCTTCGAGCTTTCCTCAATTTCAACAGGCGAATACCGGGATGGTAGCTCAACTAAAACACTAATAGCTACTTTTCTCATCCCCGCCAGGAAAGGGTGATCGCCCAGGGACGTCATTCTTCAATCGTGACAGACATCGGCACAAAAGACGCCAGTTCAGTGCAGAAAAGAAAATTAAAGAATATCACGGGTAAAAATTCTTATTGTCTTCATTACGATTTGTGGGTAGGGGGTTAAGAAGGTTTGAAAAATGCTTCTTCCTCTCCCCTCCCTCAACCTTTGACTCAAAGAATGATAAGGTTCCTATAAAATAATGGAGAATTGTCTAAGCTTTTCATTGTCCTACAATATTTAGTAGAAGAATTACATTTATTTACATATAGTCTTTCACTTTCATTAAAGTAGGTCAACTAGCTGTTGGCAAAGTACTTCTTCAGCTAAGGAATGCAATTGCACCATGAATTACATGATTTTTCCCCGAATGATACTTCAGTCGATAGAGTGAAGACTGAAAAATATATCGTAACTCATGATCGTATTGAGTTATTTTCCTCCTGGTCGAAATAGATTTACATTACCTTACTGCTTCTGCTTGCTTACTACCAATCGTTAGCAGTTCTGTCCTGTAGGGTGGAACATTATCCTCGCTACTCTGGGTGAAGTTTTTCAACGTTCTCCCGGAATACCGACAATAGAGGGACAGCACCTTGAATAGAGATCATGGACTCTATGTTTCGCATTGATTTCGAAAAAAAAAAAAAATGTTCACTGAAGGCTGCCATCAGCTTAAACTTGAGCCGAGAGATAGCAGTAGTAAAGTTGAGAGAAAGGTTACTTAGTGAACAAAACGAAGGGGGTAAAAGGGCTATTTTATTGACCAAGATATTTCTTGCACAACCGTCAAAACTATTGCTGCCACCAGCACATAAAAAATTGTCAACAGGTGCTGCTTAAAAGCACTCCATGTTCACCAGACATCAACTTGATATCTCAATTTTTACTATATATTTTAACCAAAAATGTCGAAAATTTTGGTATAAAAGTGGCATGATTTTGCTGACCAGGTTTCAAAGTTTTTTCCCCGCCGTGAAATTTTTTTTGGGTGTAAATACAAAAGTTTGCGAATTACTGTTGCCCAAACGTATTGCAAATTTACTAACTATCAAGTCGATATCTGAACTTTGGATTGCCAAAAATTGTATAGAAGCGGATAGTTATTTGAACAGTGGCATTTTCATACCAATATTTTCGAAGTTTTTGATATAAATATTGAACTAAAAATGAAATATCGAATCGATACTTGGCAAACACATAGAACTTCCGTGCAGCACGCGTTCACAAATTTTGGTACTTGTAACTTAAACAATTTCCACGGTGGCGAGAAACTTCGAAACCTGGTCAGCAAAATCATGACGCCTTCATACCAAAATTTTCGACATTTTTGGATTGAGTTATCGAGTTGATACTTGATGAACATCGAGTACCCTTGGGCAACACTTGTTGACACATTTTGGTGCCAGTGGCGCCAATAGTTTCTGCAGTGGCGCAAAAAAAGTCTTGGTAAGTAAAATAGACATTCCAGGTTAAAAGCATAAGAGCTTACAGGTCGTAATGAATCCTCAGTGCCATGTGTTAGCTAGATGTTAAACTATGCGCTGTATGAGGAAATAGAAAATTGGGATGGTGTTTTCATGGTGTGGAATAATATTAAAATCTAAAAAGGGGATATTTTTTTTAAAAATAAAATAATGTAAATTTCTTTGAGAAAACAACATAAAAATGTGAAAGATTCATGGGAATTGAACCCTTGTCTCCTAATCAGTAGTCCACCACTCTACCCAATAGACGAAGCAGCCAAACGAAAACGGTTGGTTTATGCACGGCCTTTTATCCTTACCTGTATTATCAACACGTACCACAGCAGTGTGATAGAGCATATAGTTAAGTGGGAATCCAAAAGATGGCAGTACGTGTTACAGGGATGCATTACGACATACAAGCTCTCTGAAAAAAGCTGAGTCAGGAGAGGTGTTTCCGCTTTCGAATAAAGGACTTCAAAATTACGAGGCGATCACGCTACTGCTAAGATGCCGCTCTTAGCTTGAATTTTCTTTACTTGCAGTAAATATTCATGAGTTTCAAATCACCAATATTCACCAGTTCAGTATATTAAAAGAGCTTCTCACATAACAGAGTGAGTAGAGCTCTCGCTTTACGTCCAGGGTTCGATTAGTGATAGGAGTTCATGGACTTTTATTGTTGTTCTAGCATCGTGAAGACTATATTGGGAATTTATTTGAATTATGAAGGAGCAAACTCTGGTCACAAGAATCGAGAAAATTAGCAATGGAATTCGTTGAGCTGACAATACAACATCCACAAAATCAAATATTGTACACAATAAAAAAAACGTTTTGTTAAAATTGATTAAAAAGGTTCTTATCTGTACACTGAGAAATAATTATCGTAGAAATGTCAGTATTGATATTTAATTGAAAATGAGAACATATCGATTTGGAAATAACATTACCAAGCCGGTATGCTATCTCATTTAAAATTAAATATGAATGCTAATATCTCACTTCTAAGATAATTGTTTCTCAGTGCACAGATAAGAACTTTGTTCAAATCAATTTCAAGAAATCGTTTTTTACTATGTACTAAGGCTCGGCTTAGCCTTTATTATCATGGAAATTGCCCATTGTGCTTCTGTATATCGACATGTAAATAGACTTTGTAAAGCTGTCTTTTCCTTCTGGTGAACATATTCGGAGATCCCCTTTGGTTTATCTTCTATTCCACAGATATTTGACATACGTTGAAAAATACGAAGCGCGTTACAAGTACATCCATATTCAACACATCCATGCTTACAATTCAATGGCAGAAAGAGGAGACGCAACTGTGCACAAAAATTGGCAGACGCTGATGGACACTGGTCTCCAAAGTCATTGAAATTCATTGGACGAATGTAAAAGCTGTGGACGCCATCACGAAGGAATGTTCAGAATATGTTTAGAACAAAACTCCCTTACTTGGATCGCCAAGAATTAGTTTTGCAGGAACAGTTTCACTTTGTAGATTCCAAATGTTACTAAATCTGAAACATTATTTTTAATTAATGATGTTATAGCGTCAGGCTCACTAATCTTGATGGGTAACATTCTTTGACCAGGAAATGAGATGAGGAAGATAACGTGAAGTGCCTTTATTCTAGGTATTATAAATTACAACCCATAACTGTATAAGAAAAAAATACATGCACACCCCCATACATCCACTCACTCCCACACACATAAAGATATGTACATACATACACTTATTTCATTCGCATAAACAAAGCACTTATCATAGCAGAATATACTGTAGAAGTACTTCAGTTGGAGTGAGAACTGGTAAAGAATGGCTCTCGTATTACAGATTCATGCTTTCCTTAAGTATATTGCTTCAAAGTCTGATTTCAATTCAAATTTCGATATAACATTGCTCATATTAGAAGGTAGATTGTTCCATAGACAAGTGCTGGTGACTATGAACGATTTATTGTAGCTACGTCTCTATGTGATTTTTCGGAAGAAGTAGAGTTTTCTGCTTTAGTGTTTCTACTCATGACGTGCCACAAATGTATATATGGACCGCCTCGTTGATATAGTGGTTAGCGTTGCTGACTACGGATTGATGGGTCCCGGGTTCGATTTCCGGCGCTCTGAAAGATTATTTCCAAGGCGTGTCGTTCTGGAACGATGTCCACCCAGTATCGTGATGCAATTGGGTAGCTGCTATGAATACAAGATAGTGGCAATTACAGTGAGAGCTACTCTTCCAACCCGTCTGGTCAGCGTGGGAGCAGTAGACCAATCTCCTCCCTCCGGGGAGAGACCTCATCCAGTAGTGGATCGAATATGGATGTGATTTATTATATATATGTGTATGAATATGAATAGGCGTTATGAGGTAGGATACGGTGCATTTTTACTAATATGTGATGTTTGCTATGTAAACGGAATGGAAGCTAATCAAGATAATACAGAAGAGGAAAGAACAAGGAATGTCACAAAAATGCTTTTAAGAGGAAAACGTGTTTTAATGTTGAAAACCTCGTAAGACACGATAGTTCTCCACTCCTTTTGAAGCTTTTTTCAAGGACAGTTTTAAGTCTCAGCACGTATGGAATATTCCGTTCAATAGTACCACGTTTCACCAACAGAAAGGTCACAGAACCCTAAAACGCCCGAAAATGGACATTCATGTTCTTTTTCCTTACCCTTCAGGTGTGATACGGTTGTATGGGCGTTGGGTAGTCTTTGTGTGATACACATGTTGTAGTTTAGTGAACAGATTGAACCATATACCTCATAATAGATAAACTTAGCATGCTTCTCCATTTCTTGCAGCGCTAAAACTAATGTGTTTTTTTTGTAGAGGAGCATGTGGTTTTGAATTCATCCGCTAGGTAGCTCCGTCATAGATCTCATAATAGAAGATGACGTCTATGTCTGAGCTACCTAGCGGATGGCTTCAAAATCATATGCTCTGAACAAAAACCTATTAGTTTTAGCGCAGCAAGAAATGGAGAAGCGTGCTAAGTCTATCTATTATGAGGTCTATGATTGAACTAGCTGATCGCTCTACACCAAAATTATCAAATAGTGGATGCACCAAGGCGTGCAGTAAGTAACTCTTCTAGCTTATTGAAAGAAATTGTTTTAGTTTTTTAAGATCATACTGGACAGTCTTTTGATATGTGTATTACATATTCGTTCCAATCAAATGGTTGCCGCTCTGCATTTCCCTATTTACTACTACTCATAAAATCACTTTTCATCGTTCTCTAACTAAAAGATCTTTGGAATGAGATTAGTATGTGAAGCAGGGATGAACACAGAATTTTCGTGTTGACAGGGGGGGGGAGAGGGGGCTCTGATCTGAGATATAGACCAAGGACGTTTTCAATATTTATTTTAGAAAAAAGTTTTTATCTGTGCACCGAGAAATGCATTTATTTTGAATTGAGATATTGGTATTCTCATTAAAAAAGAAACCAACCTTGAGAACATGCCTGTTTGGTAATAAGGTCACTGATCTCATTTCCACACTGGTATGTTCTCATTTTAAATTAAAAGAGAATGCTGTATCTCATTTCTGAGAAAATTGTTTCACGGTGCACAGATAAGAACTTTTTTTTTCAATTTTAAGATTTTTTTTACAGTGTAACAGCAAGTGAAGGAGAAAACAAATAACGTTTATTTTCTTGTACTTCTTTATTGCAGGGAGTGCCCAAGAACCATGTCCAGAAACGAACTTAACTGACGTGGAATGCGATGAAGTTGCAGTGCTGTATAATGAATGTGAAATAAATGACGACTGCGCTCCGGAATATATGGTTTGCTGCAACCACACATGTGGAAGCTACTGCCGGAGTCCGCCATTCTACGGGTTCTTGAAACCGCCCATCTTTCAAAAATATAAATAATTAACATTCGCTCCTCAGGCTCGTTAAGTAGCACTGAAAAATTGATGAATTAAACACAAAGATCACGTGAGAAATGTTTATTCAATGTGTACCATAACCTTGTATGCAGTGCAAGAAATAAAGAAATGGAGTCATAAACCTTGAAATAAAATTAATTTCTATTTAAGCAAACACTTCTGAATGAACGGTAATGTCAAACTTCCATTGGTTCACCTTGTCCATGTACCTCAAGGTCATAGACCAGTCTCCAGATAAGAGGATTGAAAAAAATGAACCATGGGTATTTCGATGTTTTTCTTGATAAAAATTGTGATGATGCAACGTAACTTTAATTATTTTGTTTCAACATTTTAAAACAAGGTCACAAATGTATGAAAATATTTTCAGTCCGTCGGGCTGAGGTGTAAGAATTCTGGGTTACCTATCCGAATCGTCGATCACACACACCCAAACTATAAAATTGTTTCTGGTAAAAGTCGATAGAAATCCTTCAAAGCTCCACTTAGATCCCCCTAACATTGACTTTAAACCCCCAAAATAAAAATCCTAGCAGAATCACTGCTGAAATGCTTACAGGCCGTAAATAAGCCTTTTTGATGGTTTTGTTTTAAACGCATCTTCTTGAAATAAACACGTCATTTACTGAGCATGATGAGTATTCTGCTCAAAGACAAGTCTATAACCCAAAGGTCCCACGACAAGGGGAACTGACGGTAGTTTGCCCTTGCTTTCCACCGGATGAGGGTGACGTCTTAAGGACAAGAAATAGAGTTTATAGTAGGCCTCGAATCACCTCTGTCCCCACCGAGTATACAATCCGGGATCTTTTGATTACAAGACAGGGGGCGTTAGCACTCACCTACTAAGAACACCATAATTAACCACTACGAGAAAAATCTTTATTGTGTAGGGACCAGTTGAAGTAACTTTTGACTTCGGCCCATCACGATTTGGTCTATTTACACTATTAAAAAAATCCAAAGTAATAACTTTATTCTTACAGTGAAACACACGGTTGATGGCAGAACGAAATAAAATAGGAAAGCCAAAATTAAGTTGTGTGGAAAGATATTTGCTAAAAATGAAACTTTCTATTTGTCGACAATCAGGCGTTAGAAGATATTGCTACGAAATTTAGTTTCTAAGGTGCCAATATACACAGTTTACTGAAACGGAAGAAAATTTTCGCGTGGATTATTGAGCCAATTTCTAGTTCACTGGCTTCAAATTTATTGTAACAGCGAGGAAATGAGTTAATTCAGAAGAGGCAATAAAGTCTCGTTTACTGAACCACAGGCCGACTCAAGCACCATCTGTGCACAGAAGTATGAAACGCGAGTTCCAATAAACGTTGATTCTCCGTTTGTGCGATACAAAACAGATTTTCCACGCTGCTGTTTCGGTATTTATTAGAAAGCTGTAAAACAATGTTATTGTTCCCATGCGTTGTTTCGTTCGACTCCTAAATTTCTCTGCAATATACAATGGATTGGAAGACTAATGTAGAGGAAAATAAGTAGGTAGTATGAATTTCTAACCGGAATTAATTGTCAAACTGTCAGTAACGTAAAACAGGTAATAATTATATAAATTGACATGAATTTGAAGCTTGGTATGATTTTAGTTTTACAGACTAGCCGTATTAAACTTCCTTGAGGTGGTCAGTCTCGAACAGAAACAAATATAATTAAATTGATAATTGCTAGAAAGGAAAGAATAAAATATTATGAAGATAGATAATAAAATCTATATATAAACTACACTGGTCGAAAGTAGACAAATTCTTCAGTAAGGCAAACAATAATAGAATAACGCTTGACAACAATGGCAATTTGAAAAGGATCAGACAAGATGCATGATCTAATGGGTGTGTGCCTTTAAAGCTTTGGTATAGTGTAATAATAGTTTTGTTCAAAACGGGAACGTTCTCTTAGCAATACATGAGAAAGTGAAAGTGAAAGTGGTGCAAGTCAGTTTTTTAATATTGAGTTAAGATCACATCTGTATTATCCATATTCAAATCTATTTGATGGAAAAGTGGTGCAAGTTGTAACTCCCTTGTTAACCACATAGACAGCAGCAGTTATTTGAATTTTATTATAGTGTTTTCACTAAAACATGCTGTTTCTCTAATTGACATCAAGTTGACTTACACCACTTTTACTTTCACCGCCTCAAATGTGCATGGAAATTCCTAGAGAGAGAGAGAGAGAGAGAGAGAGAGAGAGGGCGTTTCATTGTTATTCATTGTTTACGTATGCGTGCGCCATCAATGAAATTTTCCATAAGAATTCAATGAACACTTTGAAAACTGTATCATTGGATTTAAATTATAAAAAACCTGCTCCGGTCTTTACTTTTTGGATTAAGAAGTCTTAACTTTCTGAGTTAGATTACCAAATAAATTAGGTAAAATATTCGATAATCCAAGTAAATTAATTAGGTAAAATATTCGATAATTCAAGTAAATTAATTAGGTAAAATATTCGATAATCCAAATAAATAAATTAGGTAAAATATTAAATAATATAAGTAAATAAATCATTACTTATATAATAACCGATAGTAATTACTATCGAATCTAGTGGATCATGGGGAAAAGAAGGCCTCAGCTTTATAAAGAAATAGGTAAGCGTATCACACAATTATCTGGTGATGATAGAGCAAGCACCTTCTTAATTCAAAGAATAAGTATGGCAGTTTAAAGAGGTAATATCTCCTCAACTCAGGGAGCCATACTAAAAGGCAAAGAACTGGATGAAATATTCCTACTGTAAGATGTTAAAATAACAGAGCAAGAGGTGAATGATATGATAATGCAAGCTGGAGGATTGGATAATTTATGTATTTCATTGTTGAATTTTTTTTTATATATAATACAAAGCTTGAAAGTAGCTTAGTACTCACGAAACACTCAACATCTGTGAATGAACGATGATAGATTTGTGTGATTGTGACTACCAAGTGCAGTACTTTTTGGGGATAGTGTCAGACGAAAGTCGAAACTAGTCACATTGTGTATGATACATTTGAGTAATGGTGGCTGAGTGTCACGTTGTTGTATGTGATTTATTATTTATTACAGATTATAGTTTTTTAAATTTAGTTTTAAGACCTTTAAGCAACTATGGCTCAGGCCGTATGGGATGAATTGGTGAAATGAAGAAAGTGGGAGGAAATGAGCATCCCGAGAAAACCCACGCACACAGTGTTTGTCCACCATAAAACCCACATGGCACTAGCAGAGATCGATCCGACGACCCCTAGCACCAGAGATGAACGCCCTAGCAACTGAGTTACCGTGGCCCCTATAGATTGTAGCTGAAAGTGCTTCTTCAAGTAAAGGTGAATAAACATATGAAGTAAATAAATTAGGTAAAATATTAGATAATCCAAGTAAACAAATT
>JAGDQP010015502.1:0-42588 GCA_022664845.1 Lepisma saccharinum
ATGAAGAAAAGGAAACGACATTCTGTGTAAAGTAGTAAGATTCATCGCTTTACCGAGTGAAAGATCTAAAGAGACATGGACTCGTATTTAAGTGATCATCTCGGTCTTCGTTCCCTGATCAGGAAGATAATGGTTTTAAACAGACATCATATGGCTGTAATAACAGGTATGTACATGGGCCCTTTTCAGTTCAGTGACTTAAGACCACTCTAATCCTATTTAGTAGAAAAGATCGTTGTCCGAGAATACTTTATATTTGCTTATATTCAATAATCAATCAGTAGAATATTCCAAGTTTAAATATTCCTTATTATCCATTATTATTCAATTACATCGTTGTTATTCAGTAGTCGTTCCTTAGATTCAATAAACAGTAAAATATAGTTTATTTCCCATTCTTTATCCAGAGCTGAAAAGCATCCTTTAGTTAGTAAGTGTTATTTCTATGTGTATTATAGGTTTCAGGTAAGCTTCTGTGTTCACGCAAAATGTATAAGCACTGTACAATCCGCGATCATGTTCGTAAGGATGACGGATGTCGACCTCGACGAGCTACGCCCGCCTTTCCGTTAAAGCAATATGAATGCCATAAAACGAGTAGTTATTGAACACGAAAATATGGCATTTGCACCTCAAAACTAGGTGCGGTCGACAGATAAACAATATATATATATATATATGACATGGTACCGATCTCAATAGATAGATTTATCTTCGAAATCTACCTAATAAACGAACACACAAAAATGTAGTTATTTCCAGTATATGGAATACTTCAATTAATAATTGAAAACGAACGTACAAAACATTGACCTACTCTCAACATGTGTAGTCCATGTTTCTTTTCTACGAGAAAATATACTAAATACAAACCATCATATAAGAAATAATAGCAGCCATGCCTACAGACTTGGGTGTAGCATTATATTTTCTTATTTTGTAGATTTCCAAACAAAGTTTTCAAAATATCTGTAGATCTTAAATTATTTATTTCTTTTGTACTTAAACCCTGGTGTTGCTAATAGTATTTAGTTTATATTCTTGTAGGTAAGAACTACATAGCTGAAATACACAATCCCAAAACTTGGAGATATAAAATAGATGGAGCTGAAATGAGAGGCAGTTGAAGATATTATCAAAAAAATGAAGCTCCAAAGACATAGCAAATTTCTGTGTTTTGAAAACAAGTGCTTTTCGGCACACTCTGATAATATTGATTCTGGAAAATAATCTGATAATACTTTCCAATCAAAATAAATAGGAGAACCACTGTTGAATGAAAATCAAGAGAAGCTGCTCGAGAGAGCAAAAATGCTCATAAGTTCGACGTTGCTTAAGGACAGTGAAGTTACAATAAAGCAAAAGGCTTAGAATACATCGGAAATCCTAGAATTTAAACAGTGAAGCTGGAGTTGACTGGAGGAATTGAATTATGAAACAGTACGTTTCGGTCTCAATATAGAAACAAGAGTAATCTCGCAAGAAAAGAGTACGAGTTTTTCAATGCACAACTTAGAGATGAGTAGAATTCAGTCTGAGAATGATAGAGCTAGTCCCGCGGTTCAGTGATACTGTCGATAACTTGGAATCAGCAATTGGAAGGTCCTGCTGACGCATGTCATTCTGACGGAGGATATTTCCAGGAATTCCCTAGCCCAGGTGAATGGCGGGTTGGTATCTAGTAAAATTTAGGCCCAGACTAAGACATTTCCTCATTCTTACCCACGAAGAGTGCTTGCCGAGGAATGTCATGGTTCCGACATGTGCCCGTCCAGCCCATAGAAATTTTATATGACATTGAGTGAGACTCTTTATTAATATATGTTCACACATAGTAGGTTTTGATGGTGATAAATAGTTTACATGATCGAAATGAGCTTTTTGCATTTATTGTAATCTGAAATTCTAACACAGCGCCAACAGTATTAAGAAAATGTCCATTTGCATTAATGGATGGTAAATGCCTGTCCCAAGTCGAACGAATGACATTTCTTCGTGAACATTCTCTTGAAATGACATGAAAGGTGAAGGTCAGCCTTAATCGAAGTACTATTAATTTTTCATCTAATTAAATTCTGATAAACCGAAGTTATGGAGGTCGGTCGAACCCGCTTGCGTTCCCATCCGAATATTGTAACAAGTGGGCTACGAGACTGGGTGTGTACGTATACGAATGCTGTTGAGAAAGGTTTTCTTAGATTGCACGCCTGTGAATTAACAGTAGATATATATTAAGATAGACAGAATCAATATTAGTACTATCTGTCTCTTGCTGGTTTGGGGGGACCTGTAAAAAAATTACTTGAGCTAAACAATAGTTAATAATTAAACTTTATGTAGTAAAATTAGCGTTGAATCATACTGTAAACAGTTTGAGCCACTAATGGCACGTAAAAAGTATTGATTTTGTAAACAGTGTACCTATGCTCCTCTCCCTCCTTCCCCTAACCTTTACGATTGAGAATTATATTACTGAACTTCGCACACAGTCTAGCAAATGTAAGTTTGGCTCTTTTGAATGAGACGCTTGTAAGGACCAGCCTATACTTGGCGCGCGTGAACCTTCGTTAAGAAAACGCTTGCTCCAAGATGATCTAGCTTTTGAGAAAGTCTTAGCAATCCAGTTTGAAGCCATTGACAACGATAGCTGAATATTAACCAATGCTTTCAGGACAGTACCAGGAAGATTGAATGATGTATACTAAGCCTCGACTTCCTGGACAAGAACAAAACCAAAACAAACAGAGGTAGAAAGATAACTACAGGTGTACTTACTGTGGAGGTCGACACAAACGGTCAAAATGTCCAGCATATGGTTAGGAATGTGCATTTTGCAAAAGGCCTAATCATTTTAAATCTCAATGTTATAGTTGAAAGAGAACACAGATACAACAGAAAGTAAATGTCACATAATGGTACTTGCATTCAAACACAGACGAACAACTTACACCAAATACTGAAATCAGTATAGACGATATATGAATAGGATATATTTATCTAGACAATGATAAACCAAACGAGGTAGTACCATTTCTCTACTTTACATTACATAACAGAAACCTGGAGACACTAACAGATTCAGGCTCATCGCAAAATTTAATTGATGTCACTTTCCTAAAAGCATTGAACATTCAGACAACTATGGTTCCATTCAAGACAAATTTAAGAACTGTGACTGGCAGTAGGCTAATGAGGATTGGAGAAACAATCCTACCATATACATAAAATAATATTTCTTTTCTAGTGACAAGTTACACTTTGCCCTATGTAATCTTAGGTAAACCAGGTTTAAACGAACTTTTACCTGGATCGCAATCCGGAACTATCAATAATACTTTTTCCGAAGTAATTAAAGAAATAAAAAGAGAAACGATTTCTCTCCCGGAGCAATCAATACACATCGGCCAGAACCAACATAGTCAACTAAATAACGTATGGAGCATGACAAATAATGGAAATTTAGTTAAAATGCAACAACAAATGCACATAATGTAACAGAAAGTAGATTACTACAACAAGGATGAAAAGAAATATCACAATATATAGCACGCAAAAGACAGCTAGATGCAGGATATAGTACATAATATGGAAAACATAATGCACACAGTAACACGGAATCAGCAAATTTGAACTATTCTATGGAAACCATGGAAGTCAAAATAACAGTTAAGCGAAAAGAGGAAAAGGAAGGAGAACAGTTACGATTAGGTGAGGTTGATGATAATGGATCGCAAGAAAAAAAATGAGGGAGCAAATGATTGTTTGATTGGCAATTTTGAGCTATACGGAATCTGAAGGAATTCACAACGATATATTTCTAACAGATCCTGATGTGGAGATAGATTACCTAAATTGGGCAAACAAGGTCACTGTCTCATAGATAAATACTGTTGTCTACATAAGAATAAAGCATAAATATTTTTGCGTAGCGCTCGTGGCTATTGATATTACTTAAGTGTACATTTTATATGTATTTTATGTTAGTACCAATAAGAAGACATTAAAAAGATGAATACGTTAAACAGAATTTGATATTACAGTTAAGTTTGAATACAAATGAACCTGATTTAAATTATTGGTTTTTAATGACTATTAGCAAAAGTATATACTGTGTAAGTTTACTTTACATTGTAGTCACTACAACGTTTTTGTACCGAGATTAATATACTGGAAAAATTAATATGAATATAATGCATTATACATTGTTAAAATTTAGGTTATGAAATTAAGTTGTGTCAAGGTTAGGTAATTGATTAAACTTCAATTACGAAGAAAGGGTGGTTATGGCGAGCTGAAATAAAAATAAGAGATTTATTTGTATTTGATTTTTGCGCCACATGTTTTAGCTTGAACAAAACATTTTATAAAAGGTCTTTGACTTTGTTGTCAGTTGCGAGAAAATATGAATTTAGAATACCAGGTGCATAAATATGAAACTGGAATTTATGTACAGAAAAGACACAGTGATTGGATGACAATGCTAAGAACTATTTTATTCGAAATATTGGCCATCGCTAGCGATACATTTCTGCCATCGTACCGGCAATGTGTGGATACCAGACCAAAAAAACTGTGACTCTTGTGCTGCAAACCAGTCATCAAGCCATTTTGGTAAGATGTGAAGCGCTGGTCAGCAAGTGCGTGTCCCATGGATGCAAATAAGTGAAAATCGGAAAGCGCCAAGTCTGGTGAGAAAGCCGCATGCGGAAGGATTTCCCAGCCAAACGTCGCAATCGTTTCCTTGACCGGGTTTGCTGTGTGGTAGGGTGCATTATCGTGAAGCATAATCACTTTATGTTGTCTTTGGTCATATTCTGGTCGTTTTTCACTCAAATCTTGATGCAAATCGATCATTTGTTGTTTGTAACGTTGGGTATTAACGGTTTCGCCAGGTTTCAGCAGTTCATAATAGATCACTCCCTTCTGATCACACCAAACACTAAGCATTGTCTTCCGTCCATAGCGATTTGGTCTAGCAGTCGATGTCGCCGGTTCTCCTGGAGTTACCCACGATCTTCTACGCTTAGGATTCTCGAAATAGATCCACTTTTCGTCACCAGTCACAATTCGATGGAGAAATGATTTCCTTTTGTACCTGGAGAGCAGAATTTCGCAAGTGGTTTTTCGGTTTTCCTGCTGTCGTTCAGTCAATGCATGTGGAACCCATTTTCCCACTTTCTGAATCTTGCCCATGGCTTTTAAACGTATGGAAACTGCTTCTCGTGTCACATTTAATTGATCCGCAAGTTGTTGTTGCGTTTGAGCGTCATCCTCATCCAACAAATCTTGCAATTCGTTGTCTGCAAACTTTTTCGGTGGTCTTCCACGTTCTTCGTTTCTCACGTCAAAATCGCCACTTTTAAATTTTTTAAACCACTCATAGCACTGTGAGTTACCAAGAGCATGATCACCGTAAGCTTCGACAAGCATGCGATGCGATTCTGCAGCAGTTTTCTTCAAATGGTAACAAAAAATTAATGCTGTCCGCAAATCGTAGTTTGTAGGTACAAACTGCGCCATGTTCAACGCTATTAAACACTACACTATGACATGAAACTTGTCTGGTTGTGAGTTGGAAATCGTTATCAGCAGTCAAAACAAGCAAGTGGCGCGAAGGACGCAGTTTTACGGTAACCACAGTGACAGCTAACGCCGTCTATGCACAAATTCCGGTTTCATATTTACACACCTGGTATGTGAATATTTGTATTGATTACTGTGAGATGTTCGTATCACACATTGAAGAATTAAGTTCTACAAGTAATGCGAGGAATTGAGATTGTGTACTTAACGTAAGAAAATATCTGAGCATATATTACAGTCTTCGGTCCTAGAGCAAAACACGTTTTGGTACGAACATTATTGCAGTTATGGATTTGTGGGATGGATTTTATGTATTCCGCCCCATATGCAGCTGAACTTAAGTATAACGCTATTCTAGATATGACTCTGGCTACTACCTAGAGAATTAGCACTATTTTAAATATAATCACCAACAAAATATTTGAAGGAAACAACGCACGACTGACATGTCCAACAGCATGTAACCATGATGAACTGACACAATATATAATACAATATTTAATGGACTTTATTACAAGATTAAACGCTGTTTAATACATAATATTCTATAATTTCTCGTCTCGCTACATAAGCATTTTGTATACAAAACATGTACATTTGTTTTGAAAAGCTATATGTAATTATAATTCATATGCTTTTACAGAGTCAGGCTCATCTTTCAAGTATATTCGCATAAATATTGGACATTATCTAACTATAACTTATTATGAAATCTACAGATATCCAAACAGAAGCTCCGCTAAATATCTTTAATTTTATATAACAGTATTCACATATTGAATATTAAGGCAATTGATACTTGTTATTGAGACATTTATCTTACAAGCAAAATTCTCGAGACCTTGAAGTTGTTAAAGAGATGAATCAGCCCCACTAGAAATTCAGTTGAAACGTCACATTTGTTGTGATCCACTATAGAGTTTTATCTTCTTCCAAATGATACGACTGCAAATATAATGTGACTACGAAGAACCAACCAACATGTATAAAATTTACTGTTGCAGTCGTGCACCCGATATGTCTTAAAGGAGACATACACAGTAACCGTAAGTAATTCAACGAACTAAAAAACGTTTCAGTGAGTGTTTAGCAATTTCTCTATCAACGCGAGTAATTTCAACAAAATAAAAACATCACCAGACATAAAATAACTGCAATTTAATTTATTGTCAATTGGATAAATATTACTACATCATGTTGCAATATAATTACAAATTACCTTATTAACTTAATGCAATGAATTATAATATATTGCAGAAGACAATTAGTATTTAGATATTACCTAAGCTGCTATATGTTTTCAACTCGATGCATGAAATAATTGTACTACGGAAGTTCGTAAGCAAATGCCTGGTCTCCCTTTAGGTGGTATTAATCTAAAACTTCCAAATGAATACAAGATCCTGACACGATTTTATTTTATTTTGGCAATAGAGACCATCAAGTTCGTTATTTCACTACAATATCTTGAAATGTTTGCTTCACTCCAGTCTGTGCTTTAAATATGATATTGAGCATTTCAACCATGAAGTACTGGTAATATGAAATGAAAGTTTGTTTAACTAATAGCACTGAATCCCTCTATTGAAAAATTGGAACTTAGCAGACATCTGATAGGCAGCAATTTAAACTTTTAATTTTTATCTAATATCAAACATGAAATGTGAAACATTCTATGAAATCTCCACCGGATACGGTTCGACACTTCCTTCCTATTGTCCCCTCGAAACTTACGAATCTCCTTTATCTTGACTCTCTAACATTAATACAATGCATATTCTATACGTTCTGACGTTTCAGTGTTTAGACGTTCTATCGCATTTGGTAGATGTTCTGTCGCTTTTCGTATACATTCTGATGTTGTTGTTTTTTAGTTATATGTTCTGACCTGTACCTCTTTTACATTCTACATAATATTCAAAATCTCTTATTATTATTATTTATAGAAAGACTGCTTGTTAATTTAACACTTTTCTACAAATTAAAAACAGCAATTTCTCAAAATAATTTCGGAACAAGATCATTAGTATTAATTTCTTTCAAAAAGTATTAAATGTATTGTTTTCCGTTGAAAAGGATAAAGGCCATTCATACATTCCGAGCATTCAACAACAGATGGATAACATTGTTTTCTAATCTAATCTAATAATCTGACAGAATCAACAGCGCAAAGCATATCTAAAAACAATTCTACTGTTACGTTTAGAAGACAAATGAGAGTAAATTAATGCAAAGGAACAACGGTATCATATTTTCTTGGTCACGATATATTTTCTTTAACATGTTTTAACGTTTAGCAACAAGAAAGGGACGAACCACCTTTTCACATTAGCTACAATAGTAAAGGAAATAAACATTTCTGATTGGAAAACTGTAATTTCTTGTTTATTCTACTACGCAGTATAGACACTCACATCACGCATTCAAATATTAAAGAGACCATCGATACCATAATATTTATAATCTCTCAAAATTTCGAACAATTTATCCGCATCTTTCTTTGTTTCCAGTTTTATCGTAACATCTTTTAATACCGTCGGTTTATCATCTGGAAAACACACAATATAGATCCCAGAACATCCTTGATACCCAAAAGTAGTAGAACGCTCAAGAGTTGTATTAAAAAGTTTTTTTGCAATATCTATTTCAGATACTACAAAAAGTCGAATCTTTTCTTTATCAGATTTCAAGTACAACGTTCCAGAACCCACATCTTGATACACAATGTTCTTCCTGAGAAGCAGGTTGCACCTGGAAGAAACGGAAGTTATTACTAAAATACAAAAATTCGGAACAATGCATAATTTAAAATCATTTTTAAACCTGCAATGTAATTTCGATCGTACTACTGACATTCAAATCCACTACTCAAAAGAATGCGAATGATGGCAAGAAAAAATAAGGCACAATACCGGCTCAACTATCTAGGATTCTAAGTGATTTGAACTTATGTTGCTACTGTAAACACATAATTTCTTTGAAGGAGTGACCAGGGATGCACTGCCCTATATAAGAACAAGTATACACTACCTGGAAGTTCTTAAAAGCGTCGTATAACAGTAAATTTTCTTGGGTGCCAATGAAAGAAACAGTGCGTCAAGGTAAGTTCAGAAAGTAACATTTTTATGCACCACCTGCTAGTGTGACACTCACAAATGTCACATAGATCATAGATGTAACCGTTCATACGAAGACGATTCCACGTCGAGTGTTGAATCCTGTACGAAAACCTGCACGGCATAAAGTTATGAACTGTGCGTTATTGACTAGAGATAGGGAACGACTAATGTGATTATCAAAAACAATCATGGGGAAAAGGAAATGTAGAAATTTCAAGAGTAAAATATGAATAAAAGCCTCTTATTCTAATACTCATAAACTTCAGGTCATCGGTTACCTAATTAAATTGAATAACCATGAAATCTTCACGGGAAAGCAGATAAAACCAGCGATGAAAAGCGGGGTATATGCAAGTACAAGGCGTGTACTCATCTAGTATTTGGGCGTGTTACAACTGGATTGGTTGTCTATGAAATAGCATCATAGAAATATAAGAATAATTCTATAACGAAACTGTTACATAAATGTCGCAGTGTTGGGTCCAGAGAGGGGGAGCGTCTCCTCCTGAACGAAAAGATTTTATTTTTATGGCATTTTTCACCCACCTGATAAAAAGCTTCTATTTGTTTTGTTTTAACATTTTTTTCAAGAGAATGACATTTGTGCTTCATATTCCATGATAAAACTTAGCAATATGAGGAAAATGTGATATACTTATACTTAAAAAATTCATTTACCGGGAAAAAAATGGAAATGTTTGTGGTCTGTTCCTCAGACCAGCTCCCCTCACAACAATCCTGGACCCGCACCTACCTGATTAAGGTGTTTTGTGGATTCAAACCAAACTTCATTATTTGCATTTGAACACTTGGTGTCTAATTGAATATTCGTACATTTAATTTCATGTGATAGTCAAATACATCGCCACAATTTTTGAACGAATAGTGTCTTTGTTACAAAGAGAATATCGACCATGGCAGTTTATATTTTGACGTCAAACCCTAATCTCATATTTGGACTTGAAACAAAACTCTTCGTCTTTGAATAGAAGCAGCTAGTTTGCAAGAACTGTGGATTGACATCTATTTTGAATACTCTGAAGTGGCATTTTGGGAATATTATTTTTCTTAACCGCGTTCTCCCACCTTGCTATTCGTATTACGCTGAAACTTCAAGAAACAAAACTGTACGTATAAAGTGAACAAACCATGTTTAACTTTACAAGGAGTTCCAAGGTACAATCTTGATTTTTGAATTAATCTGTCAATCTAAATTTATAACTTTCAGTGCATATTTATTAGCAATATAAACACCTCCATCACTGTCTGCATCTCCAAAGAACTCAATTTTGTTACAGGGTAGGTGGTACATTTTTGGATCATTTCAAAAAGAATTCATAACTATAAAGTAAACATGAAGAAAATTCCTAATATTTCGGAATGTTACTGCTAGGTACTATACAGAGTGTTTCAGAACTAAGCACAATACCCTCGGGAGGTGATTCCTGACATCGAAACAAGAAGAGTTCCTATAAAAATAGGTGAAATTCCGCATCGGTTTGGAGATACAGCATTTCCAACTTGGAGCCCAAAGTCGACACCTACAATTGGGGGGAAAAAAATATTTAAAAAGGAAAAAAGAAAAATTAGACACGAAGAATCCAATTATTATTATTATCGTTTAGGGAATTTCTTTCTAACAAGATGGTGCATATCACAAATGAAAATACGATGTCATCGTGTTGTCAACTTTAAGTAACGTTTACGATTTCCAAATGGCACTACGTCGTGTTATATTTGGCATCCCCTAGTGGTGATAAATAACATGAAATATCCTAGGAAAATATGTAGCCTGTGCAAGCAGTGTTCGATTTGCCAGAGGGGATGCCGGGGATTTTCCCTGGTGCGTGAGGATTTCATCCCTGGTTGTTGATTCCGAATATCACCCCAACCTGGGATAAAATCTTTTTCCACCAAAACAGGTAGTATGTTGAAACTTAGCAGCAACCACCAGTTTTAGGATCCTCCCAACGTAATTTATAACAAATCGAACACTGTGTACAAGATCGCGGAACATTTCGTTTCTGGACATGCGGACAGGAACGCTTGTGTGTCTTCTAAGTTGTAATGCAGTGAATTGTCTGTCGAAGGTGATCTATCGTGTATTATCCATAGTTTGCAACTCTGTAGTGTGTGCTTTACTATGATGTATATCATCACCAGGGGATGCCAAATATCCAATAACACGACGTAGTGCCATTTGACAAGTTTAAAGGTTATTCCCGGTTGGCAATTTCACTCCTGATATCTCGATTCTTGTTAGAAAGAAATTCTCGCAAAACAAACAAACAAACACACACACACACACACACATATATATATATATATATATATATATATATATATGATTCATTAAGATTCATTCAATTCTTTCCATCCACTGTAGGCGTCGACTTTTGGCTTCAAGTTGGAAACGCTGCATCTCCAAAAAGAAGTGAAATTTCACTCATGTTTACAGGAACTTTTTCTTGTTTCGATGTCAGGAATCGACTCCTGAAAGTAATGTACTTAGTTCTGAAACACCTTGTATAATAAAATAATATGAAAAAATTAAATTTACATGATCACAGGAAAAAAATATTAAAATACATTTTAAAAATTGTGAATCAAATTGTACCACTAAAGCCCAAGGTTTAAATGTAACGCGTGTTTTAGTAGGTAACAAGGCCTCCCCAACTCTAAAATAAGATGACAGATTGGAATGTTTATTTATCTACATGATTATATGAACTTAATGGCACCAAATCTGCAAAAATTTGCCTTGTCACCCGAAAACAACATATAGCAAAAGTTAATAGTGCAAAACTGCACTCTTCTTTTTTTTTTTTTTTTTGCACAATACATGTCAAGGGCAAAAACCCGTTCGTCGTATAAAAACGGTTACAGACAGACAGACAAGATGGACTCTGAACCAAGGACCATTAACAATAAACAAAACTAAGGACCGCAGGAAACGCAAACTCTACCCAGGCAAGGATCTCTTTATTGGACAATACACCGACCGACCCCACATTATATGTCCCAGAGATATCATTTGGAACCTTGACACCCCTTCTACGGAACCACATTGCAGAGAGTAAGACGAACTATAAAAAGCACCTGACAGTCACCACAATTGATGAAGCATGCGTGTATCTCACTGCTAGTTGTCACATTCGGGCGATTACATACCGTGACATGGATGCCAAGGGGAGCAGCAACTTTGTTCAACACTGCCGGGATAGTTTTCCGCATGGGTTTATATAATAGTCACGGAATTTAGTTATGCGGGTAAATTGATGATACGCAAGGTTGACAAAAACCTGAAAGTGAATGCCAGATACTACCAGGAATGATACCTGTCTTTCGGACAGACATCCCATCATTGTATGGAGCGGATTCAAACCAGGTGAGGATCCATATGGACAAGGCCTCAAGTCATACCGCCAGAACATCTCTGCGTTTTTATCAGGAAATAGAACGCGACACAGGAATTCGTGTCATTCTGTTTCAAGACATTCCTATGAAGATCCCTGTGCCAGTCCAATGGATTTCTGCGCATTTCGACTGTTGAAAAGACGTCTCCAACATAGTCGTTCATGCACCCTGGCTGGTCTCTAGAAAGCTTGCATGAAGGAATGGGACATAATTCCCATGCCTGTGCTCCGTCGAGTTTGCCTCAATGAAAACTGCGATGTCAGGTGATAGTCCACACTGCTGGAGGTCCAACAGAACACGATCCGAGGTGGCGGCGAGGTTTCTCGTAAGATAAGTGCCCTTGCAAATCGGTCGGATATAAACCGAACGACCTTCTGTACACATAATATCTATAAAGGACCCGTAAGTCCGGGATTCATGCTTTATGTGTCAAACTCTACCATATCAGTTTAGAGAACATTAAACTTTTTGTGCTTTAACGTCCGCAAAGTTACTTATTGTTTAGGGACTAACATTCAAGCATGCTAGGTTGGGTGCTATCAGCAATAAGTCACATAGGCCCAAAAGAAACTGTTTACATATAGCTCCGGCACGAATGAAGAT
Source organism: Lepisma saccharinum (assembly GCA_022664845.1). Classification (NCBI taxonomy): domain Eukaryota; kingdom Metazoa; phylum Arthropoda; class Insecta; order Zygentoma; family Lepismatidae; genus Lepisma; species Lepisma saccharinum. The sequence goes on from JAGDQP010015502.1 coordinate 12,723, forward strand.
ACATCAAATTCGAAGGATAAATGTCATGATAAAATGAAGTTCTTTAATAAAATGACAACGCTAGTTATAAAACTCACATTCATACCCTCCACACACACACACATAGAGACAAATATCCTATGAAAAGGGCAGTTATCACATTAACACAACTTTTATAGTACAATAGTAATCCCGATAGTTCCTTTTCCACTAATTCAAAATATACCTCTTTATTTAGTAACCATAATTCTTCATAAAGAACCGAAATGGTTCTTCGATAGACGTCAACTAGACGAAATTCCAATAACCGTGATTAAGCGATGCATTCATATAATAGCACCTGTACTATCACATATCGTAAACAGCTCAATACAACAGGGTATCTTTTCTGACAAGCTGAAATGCTCACTGGTCAAGGTAACAACAAGTCACATATTGAAACTTACAGACCTATAACGATTCCCTTCTGTCTATTAAAAAATCATAGAGACAGTAATTCTCCAGAAATTACAAAGTAATTTAACTGTGAACAATATCATATCAGCATGGCTTCTTAAAAGGTAGATCAACAGTTACGACCCTCAATGAATTTTGTAACAGTGTAATCTCAAACCTAGATAGTGTAGGTATTTTTTGCGACTTATCTACAGCTTTTGACTGTGTGAATCATGATATTTTGCTGAACAAATTTGAAAGCTCTGGCATACGAAGGGTTGCTAATAAATGGTTTAAATCTTTCTTAGATGGGATAACACAGGTTGCTGAGGTTACATATAAAAATCCTAACACAAATATGATTGAGAAAATACTTTCAGATCACAAAGAAATAAATGTAAGAGTTCCTCAAGGATCGGCTCTAGGCCCTCTTCTTTTTCTGTTGTATATGAACGATTTGTCAGTAAATGGAACGAACTGTAAAACTATTCTCTATGCGGACGATACAGGTATATTTTTTCAGAGAAATATTGAAACGTCATGCAGTCGGAAGTAAATAATGTAATTGCACACACAGAAAAATATTTTTATGTTAACAAGCTTACGTTAAACGTTAAAGAAACAAAAAGTATGTGTTTTAACCTACGACCTTCGCCATACATGACTACACCAGATATAATCATTAATAATTCAGTATACGAATTCTCTGAAAGTCTGAAATTGTTAGGCATCTTTATTGACAATAAACTTACGTATGAGAACCTACAAATAAACTTGTAAATAGACTATCTCAAATAACCTACCTCATACGTTATCTAACTTCCACTTTAAACCAATCGACAATTTTTATCATTTTATTATGCTACATTTTCATTCCTTTACAAAATAACTCACCGAACGGGTTAGCTGAAGTCTCGAAGACAGCAGACGCCTATCAGCTCGCTACCTGGTACTAGGTAGAGCGATGGTCTTGTGTCTCAGAACGAGAGATTGTCTGTCTGAATATTGCTCCCTGAATGTTTTAGTCCTACCATATTCTACCTATTTGTTTGTTCGCTTTTTCCCTTTTCGGGAATGAGAGGCGCTTAGAAACTACCTGGGTCAGCACTCTTTGAGGGAAGATGTTGGCCCATGCAGTTTCAAGAACCTTGTTTTCAATTAAACCGTCCGGAAGAGTTCTTTTGCGCTATGCACATAGTCAACATTATTTGTTATATGAAAATTGTATAACAGGCATAGTTTGTTGCCTGCTTGTATGGTTTTCTGCGTAAGTTGCAGGAGACAGCACCATCGCCTTATATTCATTGTATAACTATCAACAAAACTTTTTAGAATTTTTAAGATTCAGAAGAGAATTGTTAGGATAATTATTAATAGCCCTCATCGTGCTTCTTGTAGAATTTTTTTCGCAAAATTGAATATTCTGACAGTCCCCCTGTATATATATTCAAGAAATCTTACAAATATCAAGGAAACTGCAATGTTCGAAGAATAGTGATGTGCACAGGTATTTTACCAGATACAATGATAAATTATATGTAAACAGACACCGAACTGAGCTGTATGCAAAGTCAATAATGCATAGAAGAATTGAATTTTATAATAAGTTGCCTGAATATATATAAAAAATATTAAATCAGATCAAACCTTCAGGAAAACTGTAAGTAAGCTATTAATTGCTGGTTCCTTTTTAACATTGAAGAGTTCATGTCCTGTGATTTTTGATATTGAGAAATCGTATATTTATGTAACGAACACAGTTTGTCAACAACACTTGATCTGATGTTTAAATACTTATATTATTGTACCTATACATATTATTGTTTCTAGTGTGATACTGCAAGTAACAGTCTTGATTCTTATGTAGTATTTTTCTTAATTGTAGCTTATATATTGTATATTGATAAGTTCTATACCTGTTAAATCATATTGTTTGTAAAGAAAGGTCTTAAAGAACGCTAATAAATCTGAATCTGAATGGCACTAGTTGCTGCAGCACATGGTACTGAAGCTCCTGTTGATCATAAAACGTAATTTTATTATTCCAAGACTAATGCATGCCAGCCAGTTCATGAAGAACAACTTACAGTTACAACTGCGTAAAATTCTACATATGTGGAACTCACCTTCAGATAATTATAATTCCGTTCTACTCATTGTAAGACACAATCGTGGCTGATATTTTGAAGACAAATTCAGCAAACCCGCACCTTCTAAACACCATCTCGAAACAAAGATGGTCGGCACAGGAACAAAATTTATCATTTTTTTCTTACGTGTGATTCAAACTCTACCTATATCCAAAATATATCACCCTATTCTATTTCTTGTTTCTTCTACTCAATTTTCATTGATCATTATACTATGACCAATTCATAATAACTGATCCTGAGGCAGTGGCGAACCCAGAGCCAAGTTTTATTTCGTGGAGGAGGGTCGATTCTGTGAAAAGTACGGAAAACACATAATATTTGGGCACTATTGAGGAAAATTGACCTATTCTTGGGGAATGAACTCATAAAGTGAACCGTTCCTATCTTTAATACTGCTGCTGAGAAGAGGATTTATAGGGTAGTTAGAAAGGACAACAGACACAGATTACTTCTCCACAATAAAAAAGCGGTTAAATATGTATTATCCTGAGTACCTATAAAACTAAAGATAAAATAAAATAATTGCTGAGCAAAGCAAATATGTTTTATTTAAAAACTACAAATGTGTAACGGTTTCGCCAACTAACTTGACTTCATCAGACACACTCATGATCAAGTCACACATTGTGTCTAATGAAGCCAAGTTGTTCGTTAGTTGGTGAAACCGTTACACGTTTGTAGTTTTAAAATAAAACGTATTTGCTTTGCTCAGCACTTATTTCATTTTATCTTGAGTTTATAAAAGCAAAGCTTTGATATGGGGAAAAAAAGACTATAAAACTGATTTTACAACAAAAAAGGGGACTTAGATCAGTCTAGTCTTTCTCTACAGTGCTAATTTATGTTTGCCGTTTATAACATTACTTCTACAGGGTGTCTACTGAGTTCCATTTTCAAAATTCCAGTATATTCAGTATAACTATCAGCAAAATTCCAGAACCTAATACTACGATTTTTTTTAAGTTCTTTAGGAATAATCACACTCTTGATGATTTCAGGTTTGTAATTGTTTTACCATGTTGTACTTGAAGCATTGCATATAATATAATGCATCCATTATTATACGTAAGGTACTGAAAAAAAAAAAAAAAAAGAGACAGAAAGAACGGAAACTGAAAACAGTAGAAAAGGGGAAGTTAGTGACTATCTGTAACACCAAGAGAGATGCTGAGCGATGAGGGCGTCACGTCTCAACGCCGAGTCATTGGGGAAAAATCACAATTTATTATTTCAGTAACTGTACTGTATTATATAAGTATTGTTGTTCTATAAAATCACTTTTTTCATGACCTGAAACTCAATTTCACTACTTTCATGATCGTTTGACGGACAACCCCAAACCGTGGACACCCTGCTCAGAGGCCTGACACAGCGAGCCAAGAGCATTATTTGTATTATCAAAATGTGTTATTAAGTTATATTATGACTTGTATAAATAACTGCATATTATTCTATTCTAGTTATAATGCATGATTGTTATTACCCTGCACTTCTGGAGTTGAAAAATCCAGAGTAGATTATAAAGAATGATAACATTTGTATATTTCATAATTTTTCCAGTATGTGGATCAAAATCCAAGTATTTCCCGTACCAAAATGAAATTCCAGTAAAATTCCAGTACCAGTAGACACCCTGTTCTATTTATCTATATATACTGTCAATAAAAGCAAAACACTCTGTCACAGAAACATTCTTCTGTATCACTCACGCCGGGACTTTTTTAATGATTATATCAATGAGGATCTCAGGGATGGCAAAACCCCCCTTTCTTCCTTCGGAATCAGCGCCTGGCTCGACGTTCAAAAATAATTTCATTACCGGTACAAGTTGTTAATTTGGAAACGTAGAAATTGTCCTGAAATTTATTTATTTTAACGTGAAACTGGAGTGCATGGTCAAACATATTGAACAGCGATAATTTTTGCTTTCGAAGTTTATCACAGTTGATGTTTAATCTATCTACGTACTGTCTGTTTGCTCTTCCGAATTAGTAGCACATTGTGATATAGAAGATTTTGCAAGACCATGGCCATTATCATGTATTATTTTAAGACAGGTGTACGGTACGCGTGTCCCGTACGGAACACATTAAGAGAAGAAATACATATAAAGGAACCAAACTCCACATACGTAAGTAATTTGTCTTTACTCATTCCGGATGTTAAAATTCCTCTAAAACGTTAAGTTTTTTTTTCTTAAACATTGGTTCCGTACGGGACAGGCCGTACCGTATTTTGTGAGTGGTTACATTTAATTGACATTATTCGCTAGTCTCAGAATTGATATACGTATATCTAATAAACTATTTTGATTGTTTTTGTTGCAAATAATGTATAATAAAACAAGAAAGGAAATATTTTGAAACCTAACAACGGATCTTATGAGGATAGAAGAAAGGAAAGATTTTCAAACCTTTTGCTAAATATATAAAAAAAAAAAGAAGAGGAAACGATTACAAAACTTCAGAAGAAAGGAAAGAGAAAACTTAGAGATCGTCCACAACTTAATTAAACGGAAAAGAGATGAAGAAATAATTAAGACACACAAAGAAAAGGATTAACTGCTCATGACAGCAACGTTTCCCTGTCCATATCTGTGCTGCAAGATTTCACGTCAGTTCTTCAAAGGGATTTCTATGAATGTGTTAAATCTCATATTCAAACAACCACCATATTTTACATTCCTAAAAAAGAAAATACTGTTTGAAAAGCCCATTCGGAATAAGCCTTGAATGTCAAATCTATTCCTATAGATCCGAAAATGAAACTATTTTCTCTCGTATGACGTTCACAAGGACAGCAAAATCTGAAATGCCCAAATACGTCGCTGTAAATATATTCAGTCATCCAGTCAGAATATTTCATATTCTTAAGTTTACACTGATTCTTCTGGGAAGTTAGACTCCGCAAATAAACACTTGCCTCACAGAGAAGTTTAACCACCGGTAGAAGATAGCGAAAACATAATGCAATTCTCCTACATCCCCTAGCACAACTAAATTTCGACGGACACCCCTACAAAGAAATCTGATTTATAGCCTCCCCCAAAATTTAAAGGACATTCTTAAAAAAAAAAAAAAAAAAATGATCTACACCCTCCGAACCCTCTCGCAAATTTTAAAGGACATTCTTTAAAAAATCTAATCTAGAGCTTTCCAAATTAATCTGTTCTATGCATCTTAACATTAACAAAGACAAATCGAGCATTGAGCAAGGCATGGGGAATTTTATTAAGATGGCAACAATCGTCTCCAGAAATTTACGAAACATTTCTATGCAGTAAAACTTATTGTTCAGAAAACTCTCATAAAACTGCATTCATCTGCATGTGGCATAATCCTTGGAAGGGCGAAATTTGTGTTTCAGCATCATCAGTATTCGACTGGCCAACACTTTCTTCATGAAACGTCATCCAGTTTATTTTGAACTTTTTTTAGTTGTTCGAAGGTGCCTTGTAATAGAGGATTTCTTTCAGTTGTGTGCCTGTGGAAGGTTTTTGAGCTTTAACCATTTTGAACAGGCTGCGTTTGCGTTATACATATAAACGTAGAAATGAAGACACTCAGTTCCAATCTGAACTTCTTTAACCGGGAAGAACAAGAAAAAGAAGAAAAAGCAGAGTTGAAGCTAACGTTGTGCGTACTACAGTGTAACATATCTCTCCAACACGTATAGAACGACGGTTCGGACTACTGCCATGTCGTTCGTGAATGCGACTGTTTCAGAAATTTCCTGCAACACTATGGACAAAATTCTAGACGCGTCACAAGAAATGCAAGTATTGTTTTAGCAATGACGTCTCAAAGCAAGAGAGGAAGAAAAATCGGACAGAAATATGGGGAGGCAATAGTAGAAATTTCTATGAACAGAACCTTATTTCATGAACATGCTATGCAAATTACTTTGCACTTCAAGAGCGAAGTGAATGTTTTTCATGAATATTTCTACAAACTTCTCACAAGTGTGCTTCATGAAAATGTTTTCCATACTTCACTCTTTACTTTTTTTTTACTTCGTTTCATGAAGTACACATGTTTTGCAGAGAGTAAAGAAGTAATTTGAAAAGTAAAGTGTGAGAAGAATTTGAACATTTTAAGACATTTGTGTTGCGTCAAGTTTAATCTGGAAAGTTTTCAATTCGAAGTCTTAATATTTTGCAACGTGTTTTAGAATTTTGCATGTGTGTAAAGAGTTCATTTAATCAAGCTATATTATTGTTTTCAGTGGAAAAACAATGATCCATAGATAGTTATTAGTTGGATTTAGAATATGACACGTAGGAAGATGAAGGGAACATAAGTAAACTGAAAAATGTTAGGTAAAGAATTAACTTTAATAGCTCTTTAGGAAGTTCCGGTTTAAAGGAAGTTTTTGTCTTACTCAATGGATCACGTTCTAAATTTAATCGGCTCTCGAATACTACATAGGGGTGTATATAGATTTAACATAAAAAGAAAGGGTTACTGACGCTTCACTGGTGTTATATCTCACGTTCAAGGGCAGCTGAAGAAGTCGTCAATGCAATCGTTCAACACTTTTTCCGACAAGTTATGAAGTGTCCGGAAAACTAAAATATTGCGCATTTTTTTTTTTTTTTTTTTTGACAAAGGTGGGTTTCTTCGTGTTGCATTGTGTTTTGATGAAACATTGATCAACACTGACTCCCTACTGTGAGTGATATGTACGTGGACGGACACTGGAAACATACACATAGTTCTATAGGGTGGGGATAACGAATTACAATCTCTCCGAGATATTGTTTCTCTGTATCGAATTTCTGCAAATACTGATGAGATTCTGCATTACCAATTCTAATTCCAATTCAATTCTATTTTATTGCATCCTAATGATGAAATACCAGGATATGATAAACTTTCGTCTTGCCGTACGAGGTACATTATAGATTCAGTATAGAATTGAAATTCTACTCACCAGTGTCCGCTTCTTCCACACGATGCACAGCTTGTTACGAAAGAATTTTTAGTTACATTGATTTGCGACTAAGTCCTTTGCCCTTTCCACGACTTTATTCCAAGCTGACACTTTATTTAGGGCTAAATATTAGTTTTTCTTTCTAACTTCCATATTCTGAGATTTAATTTCTATACTCTGAGTAAGAAATATTGTTACCTGAATTAACCACAAAATGTTTATATATTGTATAGTTGACGTGAAAGTAAAAGTTATATTGGTGTAATTTCCTTGGATATTAGCAAATCATTTGATACTGTAAAATAGGAGGAGGACGAAAAAAATCGAAAATTTGACGTTTTTGCAGTAGTGAGGAAAAGTTGTATCTATATCAAAGTATTTCATGTGTAAAAATTGCAGAACCCTAAGATAATATCTTCTATTCTGGCAAGGGGGGGGGGGGGGGTCTGAAATTTCGAAAATTCGGTACAAAACGCAAAAAAATATAAAATTTTGTAAATTTCTTAAAATATCACATTAATCACAGTGTCTTTCTCGGTAGTTAAGAAATGTAGCATCTAAATATATTTAATTACTGTGCAAAATTTCAAACCCGTAAGATAATATCTTTTGTTCTGGGAATGGGCATGAACTTTCATAAAATCCCACCCTCCAAAATAGTTTTTTTTTTCTTTTTTTGCATTGGGAAAAGCGCACCATTTTAAATCTACAAAGTGATTTAAGTTTAAAATGTTTAATTTAAATTAAAACCTTACAAATTACAGTGTTTATGTTTCAACAAACCAAAAAATAAGCTTATAGTGCCGTATACATTATACAACTATCATACGTAATGTAATATTTGAAGTATAAATGAGAAAACTTGTACACCGTAAAGTTCCAGTTTATTAAAATCTTTCGCGAAGGTCTTACATTTTTTACTGACCCTTGAACCTGAATGACGGCATACTCTTTTTTAGTTTCAAGGTAGCGCGAATGAAGGTGTCCCAGTTTTCATGACCGCAGACTTTACTGGAGGCCTCCGTAAAGAGTTGTACAGTTCTTTCCACAGCTTGGCTGTGGCATGGGAAGTGACTGAATGTCCAGTCAACTGGAACCTCTCTTTGCAGCATGGTTTGCATATCTTCGGTTGCTATGTCATTCAAGACTGGTGGTGTTGTCTGCCAGTCAATCATGTCGATGTAGTCTCGTGCTTCGGAGTTTAGGTTAGGAATGCTGAATTTTCGAACACCAACAGCTCCACCTGATGCTTCAACTTCTCTGGCTTTTATGACTCTTCGAACTGCAAAGGTCCTAATATGTGCCCTTTCACCGGTCAGCATTGCAATCAGAATATTTTCTGGAGATGAGAAGAAAGCATTCCGCGAAATCATTTTGAGGTGAATTTTATCCAAATCATAATGAATTGGTGAACGTGTCGAGCTCCGTCCCTTATTGATTGTTGCACTCTGATGGGGAACCATAATGGCACATACACCCCCATAATGAACTCCACCATGGTGCTCAGGCGGTGCGAAGGTCTCGTTGTGGAAACTTACACTCTTAAGATCCTGTTCGCTGTTGTCACCCAGAGGGACAAGTTAAGGCGCCCTAGATCACGTATAGCCAGATCTATAGGACAGATTCCTGAGTAAACGGCCTGAGTAATACTTGTTTTTGATCCTTACTCAGAGTGGATGAATCAATCGAAGGCGATGCACAGTTAATTGGCTCAAATGTTACCAACGGAAGCAGTTCGAAGTCGTTTAAAGATTTCAAAATGCTGTCATAGTAAGAAGATGGGTCGAAGGTGGTGCCATCGAGGAACTGGAACAAGTGGCGGAGGGGTAATTCAGTGAAATGAAGGAGACACACAGCCCAGATTTGCCTAACTTCAATTCAAGGCGATGCAGTACTCCATTGTGTCATCCTGTGTTCACAGTTGTCCCACTAGAACCATGCACAAGAACGCTGCTGAAACCCCCGGGCACCTCAGCTGTGACATTTGTAAATGCTTTCCGAAATGTGTAGACTAGATCCAGAGTTACGTGACCTACTTAACTCGAGTGAGGTTCTTTTTTAAGAGAATAATATTCTTCAATTATTGTTCTCTGGTGGTACTTCTCGCCATGCTTTTCTCTTGACAATGTTTTGTCAAGTCGGCCATCAAAGTAAAGACCTAATACAGGACCTTAAACTTAAATCACTTTATAGATTAATAATAGTAATAATAATAACAATAATAAAAAAGCTGGGATTTTATGAAATTTCAGGCCCATTGCCAGAACAGAAGATATTATCCCACGGTTTTGAATTTTTGCACAGTAATCAAATATAATTAGATGCAACTTTTAAGAAATTACAAAATTTTAGATTTTTTCTTTTTTTTTTCTTTTTTACTGAATTTTCAAAATTTCATACCCCCTGCCAGAAAAGAAGATATTATCCCAGGGTTCAGAAAATTCGCACAGGCAATAGTGCATCTAAATGTTCTCGTATCAAAATAAAAGTACCACAGTGATCTATTCTTGGTCCTAAGATAGCAAGTTGTCTATGTGAAATTATCTTGAACTATGTGAAAAATACGGATGTTTTCTTGCACACTGACGAATGTCTCTTGTTATTATAATTCCTTGAACGAATTAATACATACTACTGGAACTAAAATTCAGAGTGTTATTTATTGTTATAATACTACAACCTAAAAATTAACACTCCGAAAACGGAAGCATTAGTCCTATCAACGGACAATTGTACACCTTCTATAACTGGTAGAGAACTTCAAGTAAGGAACATGAAATAACTATTCATGGTTTATTAGAATATCTAGTTATGTCCATCAACTTAAAACTCTGCGTTACGCAACATGGCGAAAAATTATATTCTAATACTGTGAAGAAAATAGTTCATTATGTTTCTTTTAATTACCTATATATCAACCAAAGAGTTAATATATATTACCTATATATTATGCATTAGGCCCTTTCCTGAGTATTATGATGCAGTTCTGTAAGAATCAACCAAACAAATATAATCTTTCAAATGATATGATAGCATCTCAAAAGCAATATCACACTAGTTCCAAAGTTTACCTCATAACTATTCTCACATCTTAAACTTGTAATAGTTTCTACAGAGTAGAGAGGCATGAGGAGAACTTCTTTTCTTTGATACTGGCCTTTTCGAAATCCTACTGGTTAAGTTCAATAATGGGTAAAGTTTTAAATGATAAAATTGATAGAGATGATGGAAAATTGTAACGAGCTTTTAAATCAATAATGAAGCAAGGAAGTTGATTTGGTAAAATACTTTACGTAGCTTAATTTGCAATTCAATCACAGTACGATAAAACACATTTAGCCACGTGTATCAAGATAGAATACTTGTCGTCAAGCGAAGTACTTCTATGATTTGTAGAAACTAGTGGCAAGAAGCTGAAGAACGATAGTGCTTGTGATCAGAATATTTTAAAAAGACGCACTTCGGTTTTCTGTTTAGAATCCTTCCGACGTTTTAGATAGTCAAAGTTCTTTACATATTTAGCTAATAGGTATGTAAAGCATAATAGCCTATATATTACGAGTATTTTGTTCCTGTTAAAATACCCAGAACTACTGTATCTCATAACATATAATATATTTGAAGACTATAGAGGAAAATCAATCACAGTCCATTTTTTGAATTGAAAAAAAAAAAAAAAAAATGAGTTACTGTTTTTTCTCATTCTTGGCATACATTAATACATATTTAACCATCATTAGATGAAGAAAATAGCCACAGTTCTGAGATACAAGGCCTTAAAATAAACTGTACAGGAGAACATCAAATAAAGTCCTAGTTGCACGGAAAATCAATCAGAGTCCAAGTAAGACAGTTGTATTTGAGATAGTGAAAATTTACTGTCCTGACTGCAGTTTTGAAAGTGGTGTACTCGCAACAATGTACTATAATAAAATATAGCAGTTGTGTGAAGGCGTCTGACTACTAATCGGGCAGCCCAGGTTCAACCCCCGGCCAGAAGGCTAGAAACTTTTCTTCAGTTGTCCCATGACTGGCGCTCTGAGGTGCATTTATCCTCCTACAAATTGAGTACCAGACTGTCCTTGGTAATACTGGACCAGAACTGAAACCGAAACTAGACCCGAATGACCCGATTGACCTGGTCTGAGAACTTAATGAACTGGGAATTTTCAGCGTCGTATTTTTCGTTATTTGGAGTTAACACGTCCGGTCCTGGTCATCCCTTACAGAAACACTAGTCAAACGTACGAAAATAATAAAAAAAACCCTCTGCTTTGTCCTCCATATCACTGGACTGAGATCGAGTCACTGTGTCAATCAAGATCCCAAGCATCGACCCGTTTCATCTCTGTACTGAATACCTTGGGAGGTAAAGGCGGTCAAGCGTGGGACTGATCACCCACCCCACTTTCAGTCGTAGGTCGAGAATATGTGGAGCGCCTACTTCCACAGTGCATCGCACAGTGGATATCTTTGCCTTACTTCAGGCCTGTCATTTCCCAGAATTTTGGTTGAAACTTTTCATTTCAAAATTCGCACAATAAAAAAACGTTATGTGCGTCATGCACTGCCATTAAACAAATTCGATTTACTTATATGCCAATGAGTAGTTAAAATAGTTTAATTCCTAACAACCATTCACATGGAAAAATACTCTCACTCTGTTTTCCGTGTTTTAATGCAAGCATAGAAATGAATATGGTGTATGCGACCACCTCAGTTTATTTCAGTTCCATTTTAAATTGGTTCTCGAAGGTTACATATTTGTAGCAACTAGTTTACAGAAAAGAAGCCAATCATAATCTGTTTCGCTAATTCACTGTTTTATTTTCTTCTAGATTTTTCATTTTTCACCTTGCATCTGCATACTTTGTACAACTGCACTTGTGTTAGTTTACCTCTGAAAGATTCTTCAAACCAGTGCAGGCTACACATTAAAGAGCGGAATTTTTACTCTTTTTTGAACGAGAAAGTATTTTCATTAAGAATTTCCATCTACATAGTGGTTTTTAACAAAACATTATCGCTTTGAGATGGAATCATGATACTTATCGGATGTCAATAATTCTTCGATATTAAAAGAGAGATTTATCATCCTTTTAGAGCGGCTCACAATGCAGCATGGGTGCTAGTCAAATTTTTTATCAGCAATATTTTACCGCGAAGTGTTAAGTTAGTCGTGTTTAGTTAAAAATGACAACAGAAGACCCGATAACTTTTTTCAGTGACAATAATATACCAGGAGAAAAATATAAACATATTTGAGCGTTGCTCTCAATTACCTGACGGGACGATAAAGACCCGTTCGAATGTGTTATTATTCAGTTGCCGGCTAGCGTAGGCATTGGGGACGTCGGCCGAAGTTTTATTCCCTCCGAGCTCAATTTTTTCCTACCTTCATTAATATGAACATTAATCTTTTTACTTACTACTCATGAATAAATTCTCTTTTTAGTTTCTATTTTACATTTTCAGCATATTATTGCGTAGTATTTATTTGTCTCAAAACAATGAAAATTTCCGATGGACTACGATTGGAAATTCACCCGAAGAGATTACATTCCCATCGAAAAGAACTACCATAGAATCACATAGTTATTCGAGCAGAAATTTCTAATCTTAACTCCTATGAGAATTCCCTGTAAAGACTGATCTCTCTTTTCGCTTTCGAAAGATGAAATATTACGCTCAATTCGAGCGCGATATCCACTCTTCCGAATTTGGTGTGTAGGTTGAGATATATACTGAAAATAAACGGACTAAAAAAAAAAAATAAATAAAAAAAAAAAAACATGGCTGTTTGGAAATTTCCAGTAACTTGACTAATAAAAACAAAATAACTTTCAGTTTCTCAACGATGATGGGAGAAAAAAAAACTAAACAAATTTTGAATTCCAATTAGAAGTCCGGCGGCTTACAGACTGAATAGCGCTCCCAATCGCAAGAAAACAGTAGACGGTGTCAGAAATGTATTGCCCGGACAACAAACACATAAACTAGATTAATCCCACGACTTACGCCACGTTTTAACCACTTTTCTATTTGTCAATTAGAGATTGGAATACTCATTCACTGAGAATATTTCCAATATGTGTGAATATAAGCGATCAAAATGGAGGCAGCAAACACCTGATTAGTTTTGTTAGTACGGTTAAAATAAGGAATTATTTGGTGCTGTTTCAGGATTCTTGGCGATAACTGTACATACTGACAGCTCTCAGAAACATTAGCGGATGTATCAAGGAACTTTTCCAAAATATTTAAGTGTGTGCGACTGGTCTGATTCCTGGAAATGTTTATAATGCCATTGCTGGAATGTTGGCATAACACAGAAACCCTTTCCCTTCTGCTGTTTTCTCCCTCTTTAGTCATTTTCAGTCTAGTTGCCAAGAATTTGTACAGTAATATATTATTTTATCGTGTCTGGAACTTCTACACAATTTTCTATTCCTAGTTCTTCATCGGAGTAGTTCGATTCTGTTAACAATTTTTCAAATATTTTTTATAATTTCTGGTTACCGTCCCATCAGGTAACTCAACCGCCAGTATTTGTTTTTCCCAGCTCAAGATCTGTTGTTTGATTTTCTTCAAGCTCTGTTTTCAGGGGTTTATTTCCTAACAATATTTGTGTTATATATTCCTACATTCTTCCTTAAGGTTGTATTTACTTCTATGTATTCAATAATCCTCGTTATGGTATTTTCCCCCTTTTTCATTTCCCTTCTTTTATTCATCAAAAGTTTAGTTTCTTCTGAGATTTTACTCTCCTTTTCACGTCTGCTATATCTTTTGCGGTCTCTCTTGTTATCCCAGTCAGTACATTATTTCCGCAATTGATATCTTTTTAATCTTATGTCTGCTTTCCCCTAGATTTTTAAAATCTAAAATGGCGGCTTTCCTCTGATAACATTCTTCTCTAATCTTGTGTTTATTTCAAACTCACATCTCACCATCCTACGATCACTCGAGATTTCGAAACTGTTCTGAACATAGAGTCATTGGGGGTGAAGTGGGTAATGCTAAGGTTATGAAGATCTGGCAACATCATAATGAGATGAAAGAGAGAACCAAGTACTATCAGCGCTAGTCATTCAAGAGGGACCTACTGCATGAGTGAATCACAAAAACAACGCGCAAGAGACGTGTCAGAAGACACGTATTTGTTTCAAGGTAAGTAAAACACTCTTGGCTTTTTCGTTCTTATAAATGTTAAACATGAGAACTTAAGCTGTATATTGTGTTCATTACACAGTTTTGGAGTGTAGATTGCACCATATCGTAGAGCAAGGTTTCATTGTGCATATAAAAAAGATATTGATGTAGATCCTGCATGGAATAGTAGGAAAGTAGTAACGGAAAAAAAAGTGTAAAATGGGCTGAAGTGGGTACCTGAACTCAGAGGCGGTGAGTGAGAGGAAGCATTTAGGGGAAAGTTGCTTACTGCTTTATCGGCTTTAGATGTAACATTTCGGCGCTCAGCGATTTTTACTTGTACTTTGGCCCCGCGGGGTCATTATTGCCCTAGGCCCCGCGCTCACCTAACGCCGCCTCTGCCTGTACTTCATTTGTATGTACGTTCAATAGTGATGTGTAATTTATCATTGGTGTATACATAATTATATAACACGAATTATAGATTAAGGTGAAATGAAATGAATTTATTTAGGCTTAGGCTGATATAGGGGAGGGATAAGGATGTGGAAAGGTAGCGGGCAGAACCTACATATATAAGGCATCATCCCGGTATTCACCTGGTGTGAGTAAGGTGAACCTTTGGACAAGGCTTTCTTCCAACCTCTGAGTGTATTCTTTATTTAAGCAAGCATGCAACCAGTGTCTTTTCTCACATCCAGGTATATTAGGAACTAAAGTTCAGTTTGGTCACTTACTCAATGAAGCCTGGGAAAGGGTTGCGACAGCTGGTAACGGCGCTGCAGGCTTTACAGCAACTGGTATATTTCCACTAAACAGATTGGCCATATCCGATGATAAACTTGTTACAATTCAGCCCACGGATGCGCCTGATCACGAAGCGGTAAGCGCTGTTCAGGAGCCCGACAGACAAGAATCACCAATAACAACAGGAGCACGAGAGATTTTACCTTCACCTCACAAGAGACCGTCAGTGGAGAAGAGGAAGGGAGCAAGGCAGGGATCTGAAATATTGACGTCTCCAGACCATATTGGGAAATTGAGAGGGACAAAATATAGGATGTTTCAGTCCGAACGTCCAGACCATAGCATTATGAAATTGAGCTGGAAAAAATCGAGGAAGTCTCTTCACTCTGAATACTCGCGTACAGAAAATACTTCTATCGACGACAACGTGTGCTGGTTCTGCGGAAGATCTTTCACCAGTGCGACGTCCAGCAAATTTTCTCAACTGGATACAGTGCCAAGAGTGTGGTGTTTGGTATCATGAATACTGTGTTGGTGCTTCTAATAAGTTGCAGTTTGTGTGTGGCAAATGTTGACTGTTGCTTTATTCCGTACTAATCCCTTTTCTACTCCATCCCACAGTTTCCAATGGAGAAGGAAGCATGTGGACCTTGTTTATAGAAAAATATAAATTTTTGTTTCAGCCATGCTAGTGTAAGCAAGAACGTCTTAACTCTAATTCACATTGTGTCGAGAAAATGTTTCTGTACCTCACAATGTCCCATGTGAGTCTCTCTTTCAGTTTCAAAGTAATGAGTCACTTTTTACCTACAGTTTCTAGTAGATAAAACATTACAATTTCGAACAATTGACAGCATTTGTCACAGTGCTCATTGTTACCCATATAATTTCGTTCTTGACTCAAACTGGAGATAAGGATTTCTATCTTTACTTGACCTAACGTCTGGTGGACTAGTTCTCTCTGCACACTTGAAGCTATCTTTATACTCACTTCACCCCATGCACCTACCCACTTCACCCCGTCACTCGGGGTGAAGTGGGTAATTCAGACATTGTTTTTTTCCTGTCTTATCTTATGATATGTTTGTATTACTCTATATTTACTTTGTAGCAGAAAGTTCGAAGTGTACAAATTACCAATAAGTTTTCAGTTGAATACAAATATATTGTAGATATATTGCAATATATTTGAAACATACCCACTTCACCCCCAATGACTCTATACGTCTTGAGCAATTTCCTTGTTATTTGAAGCTCTACTTTGTTTAAAGCTCCATTTGGGCCTTTCCATGTTCACTTCATCTGAGTTTTCTTCTTAAAACATGCACTCGAAATGAATCGTTTATTGTTTTCTGAAAATTCCATTAGTCTCTCTTCACTCTCCTTGCCCTTCTCCATTGTTTCTTTTGCCAAATCCAAAGTTTCCCATTTCGTGTCACTGATCTGTTTAGTCCCTACTTTTGCTTTGAAGTATCCTATTGTTATCGTATAATGGGATTTACTATTACCCAAAATCTTCTGTATATATCTTCGACTTCTATTGAGAAGATTCCCATCCTTCAACTACCTGAAATCCGCAAACTCTCTCCAGCACTTCTTGTGTATTTAATTCCCTTCGGCAGATTAAATATGTTCTCTAATTAATATATAATTTTATATTCCCTGTATTGAGATGCTTCTTGGCTGGTTGAGACTTTGATATACAATAAACCACTTACCGTTGTCAAAAATATTAAGTCACCGGCAGGGATTTTTACAAGATTTTCCCATTACAAGTTATTACATAGTTTCAGGGATGTGTCAAGGAATCAGTGAATTTGTAAATATTTTAAGCATATCTTAATGTAGGGAATTATAATAACATTCAGAATATTCCACGTGAATACTGTGAACTACGTTCATATATACTGGGAACGTATGTCCAAAGATTGTACACATGAAAAAGTCGGCGTTTTCTATTCCTATATATATATAATTGATATAATTATATTCCTATACATATAATTGATAATATAGGTTTTAGAAAGGTTGGGAAGCAAAGCATTTCATTTCGACTTTGGTAATTTTCAGCCAAGCCAGCCTCTTTCTCAAATCTTCGCTCCTTCCAGTCATCGCCTCCTTGCTTCATCATTTCAATTTGTGCAAGGTAGTTGTATAACAAATAGTTAGAATGCTTTATGGTCTGCTTTACCTTCTATGAAGAAACTCTTCCGCATACGAGTGAATGACATATTGACAATTCTGCAGTTTTGGAAATGGAAAGAACCTCTAGGAAGTGCTTTGTGACGTCAGGTAGGTGGAAAGTGAGGAGGTCATGGAGGGAGCTGGCAAGAACATTTTGTTGCTTGTTTCGATTCTCCAAACATCATCAGATATTCGCTCTCGATATCATCAACTGTATTCTTGAACTTAAGTGCTGCTCTGGCCATGTCTTGGTTTTGAAGCAGGACTACGAAGTCTCCTCGCACCTAAAAGACTGAGGTTCGATCCTGAACTCTGATTCTTCGCTGGTTGGCTTGGCTGCCGAAACATCGCTTGTGTGGTAAGTGGAATGGAAAACGCACATATTATCATTATAACGTAGCCCATGATCCTAAAATTAGGTGTTATTTCGCTATCTCTTATTTAAGTAAAGCTTTTGCTTAAAACTAGTATGTTTCTTTCCAATGAACTATAATCCCTTAAAACTTTATGTCTCTCTCAAAGAGGTCCTATAGTCAAGAATATATATACATATAAAATTTTTGACCCTCCCCCATAGAAGAAGTTGAAATGACGGGCCTGCCTTACTTTCTAGGCATTAGAATCGAAATTAAAGTGCATTGTTAAAAGTACGCAAGAAAGTTTCATATTGATTCGAAAATCTATGGGATCATTAAGTTTCTATTGTTGGTTTTAATATTATTGTGTTATTAATAGAATTTGTCTACTTTTAGAAGTACAAAACTGTGAATATGATGATGATAATTCTGTGAAATATTGCAATGCATTGATGATAGCTTAAGCACTATTCTTTACGTGCGTTATAAACAAGGGACTATGATACTTTATCCACTAAAACACTATTCCTTGAATTTCCATTGTTGCCTTCATTGTTATTTTTAGACATTAGTATCAGTATAAAAACCCCTTCGGAGAAAAGACAAGAGTGGCGCAAGAATTCTACTCACAAAAGAAGGGATATCCATTTTGCGAGTTACTTTCTTTGTGTCACTATGACGGAAGTGTTTCCTTTGTACTAAAATCAGATATTTAGTATCCTTCCACCATAGTAATACAAAGAAAGTAACTCGCAAAATGGATATCACTTCTTCTGTGAGTCGAATTCTTGTGTCACTCTTATCTTTAGCCCGAAGGGATTTTTATACTGATATCACTTATTTTGTAAGGCTGTCTATTAAAAAAAAAGTGCATAATATTCATACAAAAGGCCGATTTTGGGCAGTATCTCGAAAATGGTAACTCCTATCAACAAAATAGGCTTGGATTTACCACAACTTGTTGGGGCCCGCAATTGACCCTCAAAACTACCGGTACCAACCACTTTGTGCTAAACCAAAAAGACAGAATGACGGAGACCCTTTTCTATCATTTCTGAAAATTCTGTGATTAGGCTAAAAAGGTCATAACTTTTGAACCCCTTCACCGAATTTGATGTATGATGCACCATTTGAAAGGTATTGAAGCGTAGATTACGATTCCGCAAACTTCAGCTGCATATATGGTCTGTGGTAAGTGCTATCACCAGAAATGTGAAACTAATTTTTTCAAACCGACCTAGGGGGTCCCAGCGAGGTCCTACCGATCCATTTTTTCTTCTGCGTATTAGTATGGCATAGGGCTTTCAAATGCAACTTCAAGCATCAAAATCGGGCTTATAGTTTGCTATATCCGAAATTAGCTGTATGTATGTGAGTGCCGCTAACAGACTCGTTGTTTAGCGTCACTCGAAGAACTACCGTTCTTCGTGATAGATAGAAAATTGATTTGTTATAAGCACATTCTACAATTTTCTAAAATGAATAAACGAAAATTCGCTCATCAATACTTCATTTATAACAACGTTTTATATATTGTAATGGGAAGTGGATTACTAGGTCAGTGTGCTAACACAAATCATAAACAATCCACATAAACAGAGAGGATTGAGATAATGCTACATAATCAGCTTAAGAAGCAGACGACGCCGACTCCAAACGATGAAGCTTGGAAGTGCGGTAATCACGCCTACCAAAAAGGATTATAAAACGCCCATCAGGAGCCTACAGAGTATCCCTAACTCATTTCGACTAGTGGTCACCTCTTCCCCTCTGACTTGGTCTGGAGTCAGAGCCCTACCTTTACCCCCGACTTGGTCTGGAGTCGGTACACCCATCCTATCTAACTTGGTCTGGAGTTAGAATCCTCTCGGCATCTCTGTCCACTCCGAAAGGACCTAGTCGTATAAGTCACTACATAAAGAGGTGAACCATCGATAATTCATTGGAAGCCTAAGTTCCAGGCCGTTATTTTAGTAACTGTAAAGTATTTTGTATATCGCATTTTTAATGGAACTTTTGTAATAAAATTGTTGTCGGATAAAAGTCTACAAGTGTCTTTGCTCTTATTATATAACCACTATAACATCGATCCTACCGTCGGAAGGATTCTACCTAAGATCTATCCTAAATATACGCACTACCACGTAATTACGGATAAGTGAATTAACAACCACTAAGATCATAACGTGGTGGATCGCCGGGATTAAACAATAGAGATCATTCAATCCTATAAAAGTACTCGAAGTATATAAACATTATTGCATAAAGTATTACGTTTTATTACTACAACCACAATCATAGTGGTTAAGAGCATACATAGTAAACCGACAACCGAAGTGACATAATTCGAAGTGTAATAGTTAAGTGTTCAACGAACAGTGCACAAGTGACACAGTTATACAGAAATTATACTAAAATTATACCATTTGAATTTAAAAAGTTCCTGTAAAAAGTGTTATCCCACCCATATTTTTTTTAATTGGATATATATACCTGCAAGAATAACTTACCCCAATAAAATCATTTTGGACATTCTCATCGATCCTACTCTCAAGAAAAGAAGAACAGAAGACTACAACCTACAGGAGGAACTGGAATCTACTTTTGGATTCCACAACAGGATGGACCCAAGGAATACCAAGGTATGTTTCATTAAATTGTCTTAGATGTCAACTGTTCTTTTCTTAAACAAAAGCAGAGTACATAAATCATAACTTAATGAGTAAATACTGTAACCCGTTCTGGAAAAAAGGCAGGACGAAACAGTTCAGAAACAGAAAGTAATTCTGACGAAGAAGTCGACATGGCAACAAAACTGTCTTTCAATTTGCCACACTTAACAAAATATTCAGATCTCGACCGTTTCTTCATGATATTCGAACACCTTGCAGGACTGGACAAACGAGAAAAGTGGATTTTCTTCCAATATATCTCCAGGATGTTGCTTTAGCCCTCATATTTCAATTACAATCATTAAACCAATTGGCTAAAATAACATATGACGTACTAAAGGAGAAACCAGTTAGTATAAGTCGTCCTAGACTTCCTGAGTATAAGGCCGAAATGGAAATTAATCTGGTACAGCAAAATCCAGAAGAATCCATAGATGCGTACCAGAATCCAACCGAAAATTAAGAGCCACTCGGCACAACCTTCCAAAGTGTACGGAGGAGGCCAAAGTCCATTACTCATCACTAAGACTACAACGAAATTTTCTCAAAATTGACCTAGAGACATTAAAAACCGTTCAGGAACTTCAAACAAAATTGCAAACACTAGAAAAATCTCAGGGCTTAATGAGGAAAAGAGATTATGTAGAAAAAGCAGACTTTCCCATTTTTGGAAGAGTTAAAAACCCAAAGCCAAAATAAGCATAATCCATATAGACCTCAAAATCCAAGTTAAAGTTAACCAAATCACAACCTTCAAAATTTGCCATACCAAAACATAAACCATCAAAGTAATAGACAAAACACCAAATTACCCTATATATTCTCAAAATCCTAACCAACAAGGTTCCAGTACACAAACGTTACCTCCCTGGACTACGCAAGAACCTATCATTGACCCTTCTAAAGGGGAGCCTGAACCCCCGGATATGAACCTATGTGTCAAACCATTGAGCTAAATCCAACCTACCAAATGCAAGTGCATCAGTCCAACCAAACCATACCACATCCTCCAATTCTTTCATTCTATAGTTCACAACTACGGGCACATAGCCAAGTACCTATTAAACATGTCATTGATACCTCAGACTACCAAACTGAGGAACTAAAACATAATCAAAATGTTCGCCCTCAGTCCAACTTGGAGAATATTACAAATAAATGGGCAGAATTATCTGTAACTATAGCGAAGAACGCTTCATGTAAACCGCCTTATAAATAAAGGGCAAGAATTATTAATTAAAAAAAGGGTAACAAAGGCTAAAATAATAATCAACAGTCAAACATTAAAAACGAAAATAAAACTAAAATGGCAACCAAAACAATACAAGTGGTACGATTACCGTCTGTTCAGTGTGTCTTAAGCCTTGATACAGTTCATCTATAACAAAAACTAAAATGAACTTAAATCAGGGAAACGAGTAAAGTCGCCCGTCTCATCAGTAGGCGAGTAAGCCTAGTACAACTTTACACATAAATTGGTCCACCTCTGTGGATATTATTGGTAATAAAGAAAATCCACAAAGAATTTAAACAGACTTTGAAACGAGTGACAACCGATCTTTAATAAATATACAGGTAGGAGATTGAACAATTCCTACAATTTTAGATACTGCAAGTTCAATTTCAATATGGCCAAAACAAGAACTTCCAAAAACAAAAACAAAACAAAAAAACAGTGCGTTGATTCCTTACAAAACACAAATAAAAGGAATAGCAAATTAATTAATAGAGTATTAGTAAACATGAAGCATTAGTAAAATTCGAAATTGGTACTACATATTATTGACATTACTTTAGAATAATGGAAAATAGTCACCTAAACCCCATAATAGGCCAAGATTTGTTACTAGCGCAAATAGACTTGGAAAGCAAGACATTGCTCCATCGGTATTTATGTCACTAAACGAAAACATGGCAAACGTTTACACAGCAACAAATACAACGGTGCCAGAGAAATCCTATTTTTTTCTTCCGGTAATAACGAATAAGAATGTGAAAAATGACTCAGCATTTCTTTACGTTACGCTACTACAGTACTGTATTTAAAAGACAAATACAATCTCCAAGCGTCAACTATAAAAATGCCTGTTCATAATCCAACTATTTTGGTAATAAATCCAACAAATAAAATCATGTTGCGAAAAAATTCCTCAATAGCATTCGTTGAGGAAACGATAAAAGAAATTTTTCTTCACATTGAAAAACAGAAAATGGAACCGGATAACATCTATCAGTACCGTTCTAAGCAAGAAATAGGAGCAATATTAGAGTACACTGAAAAACTTTTTAATTTTTCTTTGTTTGATATCAATCCAGAACTCTCATTGAGTACCAGAAATCAGATTTGCTAGATTATTACACATATCGAGACGTACTTGCCTATGACCTTTCAGACGTCGGCCATTTTAGAGGCTATATACATAAGATACACGTGGACAAGGCAGCGGCTTTCCACGCCAGGTCACCGCCAATCCCAGTTGGCGTACGAAAGCAGATTGACCTACAGCTTAGTCAATTGGCGAAAGCCGGGATTATCAAGGAGATATCTTCTAGCTCTTTTTCATCCCCTCTGCTTGTAGTTCGCAAACCAAATTCACAAGACTTTCGTTGGATTTTAAATTTGGTTAATCTTAATAAGCACAGAAATTATTTAGCTATACTATTTCCCCCAGCGAAAGAGGTTTTAGCCAGCCTAAAAGGAAGAAACTGATCTCAACAATCGATATAAGCCGATCATACTACCAGATTTTGTTGGATAAAAAGAGCCAAAAATACACTACCTTCCAGGTAAACCATACAAAGAAGAGCTATAAGTTCCAAAGAGCCGTAATGGGTCATTCGACGTCGACATCGGCATTACCTATTGTAACAAACAAACTACTGCAAGGGCTACCGAATGGAATTACAAGCTTCGCAGATGACATAGTAACAGGATCATTTACCAAAGAACAATAACTAAATGATCTACAACTTTTGCTGCAGCGGCTACGTAAACACGATTCCGCGCAGCACCTTGAAAGTTACATCACTTTTATTCCTCTCTTGAAGTACTAGGCTTCAAAGTGAGTGCAGATAGTATATCAGTTTCTCCTAAAATTGCAAACAAAATACAAAACTTTCAAAAACCTAGAACCAAGAGACAGCTTAGAGGCTTAGTCGGCCTGTGTTCATTTATGCGTTCGCATATCAATCGTTTTACGCATCGCATCGAACCCTTTCAAAGGCTACTAACAAAAGATTCAAAATTCAAATGGGATCGATCTCTGGATACACTATTTGAACAAATAAAATTAAATATAATAAATCCTCCCTTACTTTCTCACTTCGACCCAAACGCACACACACGCAGAACGACACAATAGGATAGTTTGCACGCTACAGGATCTCCCTATCACATTTTCGCTTTGAGGTTAGACACAAAAAAGAAGCGAAATACCGGCAGACATATTTAGTAGTTTGGAAAGCACAAAAGACATCAAGAGACAAATAGAAGACGAACACAATCAAGAAAGTATAGCAGGACCTGCTGCTAATAGGCAGAAAGAAGACCAGCTTGTGTTCCGTTCTATCGCACTACAAGACAGCGTCCAATAACAAAAGAAATTTTCACTAATGAAAAAATAAAACAAGAACAAAGAAAAGACCCAGTTTACATAAAAATCATTGCAGCCTTAGATGGACAACAACCAGAAGACACAACAACAACACGTGCTCTAAAATACCATGATTTGAAGGATGAAATACTATACCGCACGAGAAAGCATCCAGAATTTGGTGAAATACAGCTATTATCTATACCAAAAAACTTAATCCCAGAATGGTTTGAAGGAGTACACAAGACGACAACGGCCGGACATTCAGGACTTTCAAAAATGTATAGGTCATTATTGTTAAAGTATTATGTACCGTCGCTGAAACAAAAACATTGGGATATCTAAAACGGTGTAAAGAATGTCAGCAATATAAGACATTCCCAAATAAGAAACGGGGTGAGCTTTTGCACCGCCCCGTTGGTAATATATGTGAAAAATACATATTTGATACCTTGGGTCCTATAACCTCTGAAAGGAACGTTAGAAAATGTCCACATTGCAGTAGAGAACACGTCAAGACTAGGCATAGCAAAAGTAGTGGATTCCATGTCAGCAAAATCAATAATGAAATTCATGCAAGAAACAATCCTTAGGTACGGATGTTTTAATTCTTTGATATTGGATAAACATCCAGTACATTCCAGTATAGCACTATGTGAGATGCAGAGAAATACAAATTTGAACTTAAGTTCAACCCAAGCTATTCCCACTCTGCAACCGGTTCATGTGAAATTACCCAGAAGTTGGTTCAACATATCATTAAATTTTATATTCAAAATTATATGAAATCATGGGAGAAGTATGTACCATTAGCACGGGATCTAAGGGGGGTTGAGCATGCACTGAAAGGTTGACGCAATTTTATTTTTGATTGTTGTTCTGGGCACTTAGGCGATGGTACAAATACGGGTCGTCACCCCCCCCCCCCGCGTGGTCGACAACGCTGGAGCAGGGGGGATATGGCGGGAGCGCCATTTACTTGAACGCTTGCATCTTGGGAAAGAGAGTTGAGCATGCAATGAAAGGTTGACGTAATTTTATTTTTTTATTGTTGATCTGGGCACTTAGGCGATGCTAAAAAAACATGTCACCACCCGCGTGGTCGACAACGCGGAGAGAGGGGTATATGGGGGAGCGCCATTTACTTAAACGCTTTTATCTTGGGAATGGAACGAATAAAGGTAGAGTAACGGAAAAAACGGTTTTACCTGCTTTATTACAATACCATACTTTCTTCATAAAAGTTACTTCATTGTATTACCATTAACCATACTAATCTGCTTCCAGATCATGTTTTGTAAACACATTTTTTCATTTATCTTGACAAGAATGTATACAGCAAGAAATTTTCTTTTGGAAACATAGACAAGATTGTTTAGAAAAGTTAATGCACTTGCACGGTGGAATCAAGGTGTCTGGTAGAGCTGTATTTGTCATTAATTGTGGACGTAAGCTGTTTTTGTCATCTAGGTAGAATCCATAATTAGTTAGGTCCAGAGGCTCTACAAAGGCAGTTGTTGATCTTGTCCAATAATACAGCTGGGCGATGCATCTCAACACGTGGTGTTGGAAGCTATTTGAAGTGCAAGGCAAGCAACTTATATCGGTTGCTGCTGATGGGTTGGACAAGAAGTGGATGTAACGACTTTCATCGCATGAAGAAAGTATGGTATTGCAATAAAGTAAGTAAAACCGTTTCTTCGGTTGCTCTACCTTTATTCGTTCCCAAGATACAGCGTTCTAGTAAATGGCGCTCCCGCCATATCCCCCCTCCTTCCGCGTTGTCGACCACGCGGTGGGTGACGACATGCGTTTTTACCATCGCCTAAGTGCCCAGAACAACAATCAAAAATAAAATTGCATCAATCTTTTACGTACTGTATGATCAACCCCATTTGTCAAGATACAAGCATTCAAATAAATTGCGCTTCCGCCATATTCCCCATCCCCCCGCGTTGTCGACCACGCGGGGGGTGACGACATGCGTTTTTACCATCACCTAAGTGCCCAGAACAACAATCAAAAATAAAATTGCGTCAACCTTTCAGTGCATGCTCAACCCCCTTTAGATCCTGGACTACATATGCTGTTCTCGCAATATATTCACAGGTATCGACAAATACTGGGTTCAGCCCATTTTTTCTCAAGCATGTATTTATTGCCCGGAATATCGGACGCACAATTTGGCATCAGACATAGTTTGCAAATATCGCGGGAAAAACTCAATGACATACGTCAGAAAATAGCTGACAAAATGCACAAATCTTACATGAGACAAAAAATACTACGATACGCATAGGTTTAAGACATCATGCCGCACCAAAAAGTGTTGATTTATTTTCCCTACGCCGAATACTTTACACGTAAATGGATTGGTCCTTGTACAATTGTACAAAAGAAAAATAACACAACAATATTTGGTAAAGTTTTCTCCGCAATATAGACAAGAAATTCAGCTAATATCAGTAGATAGAATCAAAAAATATTACGAAGAAAGCAATAAATAAGAAGTTCTATCATGGAGAACGATGCAAGAGCACCCGTCTCACACACACATACAAGCATTCATCATACACAGCGCTATAAGCAAATCCATTCATAATAAGATTTTCAATGCAGCTCCACGGGAGAAGCGAGAAAAGGTGACCTTGGAGAGGACTACGTCACTGCAACGTTACAACCAGAAGCCCCGCCCACTCTATACACGAGAATCCATCCAATGGGAGCTTGAGTGAGAAGGCAACTACAAAGATTCTTTTTCTTTCGCTCTATAGTACGACAACTGCAGGAGTCAGGCGTTGCACACGCGTTCTGCACGCGGACGGCAAAATAATACGACTACTTTCTTCTGTAGCAATCAACGAACGATTTCTTATAACGCTTCTGAATTTCCAAGCTATCGAAAAACATTTTAATGATATCATGAATAGTATCCTCGGAAATACTGTCACAGATGTCCTCATAAAACCAGCGTTAGCAAAAGAAATCATCAGTACTGACCTAAAATTACCTATAATGCAAGACGACATTGGAATCTTTTACCAAACATCAAAAAGCTTCCTAGTTAATTTTGACACTGCAACAGCAAATTTGGATATAGTTTTACTAATACGTGTGATAAGAAAAAAAACAACAACTTTATAACACAATGGCTTTTTGTCTAAATCTGCTCGTCTGCGGTTGGCATTACCTGAATATGCAATAACAACAGAGCACTCTGTATTCGAAATCGATCTGTCGATCTGCAATAAACAAAAAATGTTTACGATTTGCAAAATACAGTGACAGCCAAAAACACAAAAAACCAACTGTTTATATGAGCTAATCTTGCAAAATGATACTTCAACATGTCAAGCCAGAATTATTAACCCATGAAGAATTTTTATATATATATATATATATATATATATATATATATATATATATACTCCATCAGGTTTACATATCGCAACTAGAAACGAAGTTAAATTAATGAAGGGCCACGCAGAAATAAAAATTCAGAATAATAAAACAATTCCATATGCATATTATTTTTCGTATCAGGAGTTTGATGCAATTTCTACAAATAACTTGACACTAGCAAATAGGCATATAGGGGAACTTGAAATAAGACATTATAAATTACCCCAAAATTATAAAACGATTTTTCATTCTCCACTCAAACTCTGCAAAAGACAATTGACAAACTCTATAATTTATTGAAACACGAGAAGAACAATCTTTCCAGCAAGTTTCAAGACGTTCATTTGCATTAAATAAGGAGACATGGACAACCGTAATAGTTGCGATAGTTATCCTAGTGTCAATAAGAGTGTTATCTGTACCTTTTTTTGCTTATATCGACAGAGAAAAAGAAAGTTAAACAGAATCATAATAACCCTTCTTTGTGTGTTCCAGATGATAGCGATAATAACTCTTATTGTTCTCCTAATCATTCTAATTAAAAAGGTCAACAAGCAATGCCTCACCCCAATAACAAAGCACCAAAGAAACCAAGATCCCGTGGAAGAGGAGGAAATCAAGATTGACATCTTCACCAAGCCCTCGCACAGCAATAGTGAATCCAACTCCTACAACAGCCAAAAGGAACCCCAACATATCCATAGTGAGACCACTACAAGCAAAAAGTACATCGAACCCACCAAAAGTGATAACCATAAATCCTACTCCATCAGTGATTTAGTGTAAGTTTTTTAAATTCAACACAAGAGAAAACGACTTAACCTCACTGAGGGGGATGACGTCAAAGCGACCGACCCTGCTTTGAGCAAGTTAACGCCAAAGTAAATCTCTCATAACAATTTTTTTAATGTACAAATTGTAAATAAAAGTGTAGATGGATTTTTTTTAAGTGAAAACACCTTCCCGAACATAACTTAATCCCTGGAATTAAGGGAGGGGAGTGTAATGGGAAGTGGATTACTAGGTCAGTGTGCTAACACAAATCATAAATAATCCACATGAACAGAGAGGACTAAGATAATGCTACATAACAAGCTAAGAAGCAGACGACGACGCACACTGGACGAAATGCACAATCTAGCTGTACAAAAGTCCAAAATGAAATTGCTTGGAATTGCACCCGTAATGAGTCACTTGTACCCGTAATGAGTCACACAGAAACCACAGATGACAGGAACAACAGTAGAAAAAATATGACGTTCTGCAGGGAAATGGGTTTGCACGTATAAAAGACGGGTTGTTATACAGCAGCAGATATTACTAATGGTGGTCATATTTAGAGGGTCAAAGTTAACCCATCGTGCTCCAAAGTTTTCTCGACTGTTAGGAATTGAGAACTGCTGCATTTGCTACTGCAGGGATGTACTGTTATTGAAATAAAAATTGACTGCAAAATTAAATGAGCGTACCACAAGTAGCACACATACAGCATCGGAAGATGCTTTTCGTACAAAAAAGCATGTGACATCTAATCTCTCTTGACACAGCCTTCTCTCATTCCTGACTTCTACCCAGATTGTGAAAGCGAACGTGATAGTGACTGATGTTCCGGTAACTGCTTCATACGTTCATGTCATATATAATGCACACTTATTGTAAGAGCCATTTTTTTTTTCGTACTCATGTTTTTGTTCTAGTTTAGTTATTACTATAGTGTGGCAAATAAATGCTTTGGATCCACATTGAGGCATGATTTTTGACATAAGACTTTTGCACAGCTAGATCATGTGTTTCGCCCACTGTGCGCCGACTCCAAGCGGTGAAGCTTGGAAGTGCGGTAATCACGCCTACCAAAAAGGATTGTAAAAGGCCCATCAGGAGTCTACATAGTATCACTAACTCATTTAGACTAGTGGTCACCTCTTCCCCTCTGACTTGGTCTGGAGTCAGCGTCCTACCTTTACAACCAACTTTATCTGGAGTTGGTACACCCATCCTATCTAACTTGGTCTGGAGTTAGAATCCTCTCGGCATCTCTATCCACTCCGAAAGGACCTAGTCGTATAAGTCACTACATAAAGAGGTGAATCACCGATAATTCATTGGAAGCCTAAGTTCCGGGCCGTTATTTTAATAACTGTAAAGTCTTTTGTATATGGATATTTAATGGAACTTTTGTAATAAAATTAGTGTCGGATAAAAGTGTCTTTGTTTTTATTATATAACCACTATAACATCGATCCTAACGTCGGAAGGACTCT
>JAGDQP010015503.1:0-31711 GCA_022664845.1 Lepisma saccharinum
CATCCCTTACATATTTATATATATATATATAAATATGTAAGGGATGTTAATCGACATTTTACTGTTGATGAATCTGCTTTATTGTAATGATACTTCGGGAATTTATTACTTGTAGTGCAACGCAGTTTTTGAGATATTCGTTTTCACCATCAGCGCAGTAGTATGGCCGCCTGGAGCCCAGAAATTCGAAGAAAAAAGGGCTTTCTAAAGGCAAGTTCCCTTCTTGTTTCCCTGTTTTAGATCACAGGCTTGCCGGAGTGGGGTCATTTTATAGCTTGTTTTATTGCAAACAAAACGAGATATGAATGGTTTGTTTGTGGCAATTAGAGTAGCAGCTATGGGTACTTTTGTGTATGTCTATAATTTCGCCAGAAAATTGTGGGGGGGCTATGTTTTAACGGGCTGGAGGGTTTTGGGGGACTTTTAAGAAAATACTCGTCTAGTTGTGTACTAACAACTGGCGGAAATTCAGCTTATCAATAACTTTTCCCGACATTCGAATTTTTTGTCTCTTCATTTCCCGGACTAATATAACCCACAAATGCGAATGAAATAGTAATAAATCAGGGAATAATAAGATTTTTTTTCTGAGGAAGCGTGAATTGTAAGATATAATTTGCAAGATATCAATATTCTAATCCACCATTTCTCAACCTTTTTATCCTGCAACCCCCTGTTACCATATCTTCTAGTCGGCGACCCACGAAAGTAATTTTCTTCTTTATAATAAACGGTTCCGTTTCATTTTGTATTAAATAGCATTCTGAAGGCTTCAACTCACACAATGACAAGGACTTTATCCAAGATGTATTGGTCTGGAGCGGTGCCTACTCACAAGGGACCATTTTATTTTGACAATTCGAGTTCGGAAAATACTTGCTATCACCGGATTCAGTACCCAAAGAAACTGAGAAAAATAAGTTTGTAGCTGCAGACCGTAAACAGGGCCGGAGATAAAAAGGTCGGAAGTTCGAATAAGGACGCAGAAAGTGCCTATAAACACAATGTAATTTTGAAGCGAGTGGGATGAATTGACATCAAATGTGAGGTATGAGTAACGTGTGTTAAGCTTTACTGAATAGGTGTAGTGCGCATCATGTCAGCCATCTTAAAAGTCGCCATATTGGATTGATGGAAAAGAAATAAACGGGAAGGAAGGCATGTGGCATATTATTTGAGGCTAGCTCCGAGTGCGAAGCCAACGCTCTAGCAACTAAATTACGACCTTCCTATATTATTTCTATTGCACATTTTAAAAGTTAGACTGAAATAGTTATTGAATTGTAATAACTTTTACTATACCATACTTTCTCTATAATATAGAATGTGTAAAACTCGGACGAAACTTGTCAAGGATTTTTCCATGGTTTTCAATAGTCACACCAGACAAATGGCGGAATGATACACATTTCATTCCATATTATATTTTATTTTTAAAAAAGAAACAAGGTAAGTATAGCTCATGCAAGACTGAGTCACTAATCGTTCCTGTCAAGCCATATGATGGACCCAAGTGAAATACTTTTGGACCATATGCAGTGTCGTAGATTTATAATGCTAATTAGTCTACTCGTAGCATTTCTTGAAGTTAGACATTTATTAGAGCAGGAATTTTTCAAGTAACGACCCCCCGAAAATCTCAGATACATTCCAGGCGGTGGCCCGTGGAAATTCCTCCTCCCCCCAGATTTGGTTAATTTCCTTCTTAAATTTTACAATTTCTATCTACATCACATGGAAAGTTAAAATCTCAAACAGGTGGGCAATCGAAGTTGGTCACACCTCCCGAAACCTAACCCGTCGGTTCAACTTGTCTCAATGCTCAACGCGTTTGAGATCGGTGCTCTGGGTAGGCCACTCGAAACTTTGATGTTTTCTTGATACTATTGCATAGTAGTGACAGCAACATAATACCTAACATTGTCATTTAGGAAGTATCATTGGAATATTCAATAAAAAAAACACAGTGTTGTAAACATTTGATTGTACACAATTTTACAGTACGACTCAGCGTCTATGCTATCATGGCCAACCACCCTGTAGTACTTGAAACACCCTCATTAGGGTGATCTGATTTCCCCCCCTGCCCAGATTTTGGGGTTCGAGTTGTCATTAAAAGTTTATTCTTTGGTACCAAATAAAGCCATGCCAAATATGACCGTCCTAAAACAATATATAACTGGGCCCCTGTACCCTTAAAGGGCCCAATTGTTTTATGCTAAAAAATAAGAATAAAAATGTGATACAAATTCCCACATTTTTTGGGTTCCAGTAGTTATGAAAAGTTGGCATTGGTACGGAATTTAGCCATGTCAAATGTAACTCTTCTTGGCCGTCAAGCGTTTTTCGCCGTTTTCAGACTAAAATTGTCGCAGGCTTATAATTTTCATCCTTCCGTGTTTCGGCGAACAAACATATCGTAACATTCTAAACTTTTTCACGCTACTCGAACTCAAATATTTAATAAAATCGGCCGTTTTGCCCCACTCCCTCCACAAAATAATTGTTAAGAAGTTGTGTTTGTGTACCGTGTAAAAGTTATACAATGTTGTGTTGTGTTATGTTTGGTCGACCCAAACACAGCTGGATCAAAAAATATTTACCCGGACCCCGGTGGCCCGAGAAAATGATAATTTAGAAAACATAAGCCTATTATGTTTAGAAATTGGAGTTTGAGTAGCGTGCGAATGTTGTAGAATGTTATGTTATGTTTTTTCACCGAAGCACAGCCAGATCAAAAAATATCTAGCCGGACTCCCGTAAGCCCGCGAAAGTTGTAGTTTGAAAACGGCGAAAAACGCTTGAGGCCAAGAAGGGCCAATTTTACAAGCTAAATATTGTACCAATGTACAACTTTTCATAGCTACTCGAACCCCAAAATGTGGAAACTGATATAATATTTTTATTTCTTGTTTTGCAAAAAAATATTGGGCCCTTTAGGAGTCCCGGTTAAATATTGTTTAAGGACGGATATATTTGGCATGGCTTTATTTAGTACCAATGCACTACTGGTGTGCACTACTGCAGTAAGGACTCCGGTAGGAGAGTTTCCTGGGAAGCCACCCTATCCATGCACTCTGTGTCAGACCGAAACAGTGTGAACCTCGACTAGATACTCCACAAAATCAATTTCCACTGCTCTAGAATCCACTTGTGATGGTCCAAAGACCACTTGAGCCTCCGCTCTTTATTGGTCTTCGTAATAAGGGGCTTACATGCAGCTGCTCTGCTTGAATATTCGAGGTGCTAGGTCTCTGTCCTCAATGTTACAATAGAAACTGATATCCCTGTTGCTGCTTGAAGCTCCTTATAATGGTGGCCATCGGCTGTATCCGATGAGCGATCTCTGATTACCAGAATTTTCGGTCACCTGTAACGATTGGCATTTCTACAATGTCCTTCTACCTATTTCCACAGCACAAATGCCACAGTTGGGGTATGTTTAACTTGATGGTTAACACCTGTTGGGCAACCCACTGAGGTGGCATTCCACTCGGGATTCCACTTATCGAAATCCGGTAGGTCTCCATCACGCACCATGTCCTTCACAATTGGTTCTTTGCTAACTAAAACAAATTAGTCATTTTTTAGGTTACATTGTTGACCGAACAAAATCAATTACCTTCGTAACGGGATGACCAGTTACTTTTTGGTACATACTGTACATTACTTACCTACTATATGGCTTACGGAACTCGTAAGTTCATCGCCGCAGTAACAAACGTGCGCCATAGGATTCTATCCTGGGTAAGATCAAGATACTGTGCATTCTGTATGTTTAAGAAAAAAACGAGATAGTATTTATAATTCTTGCTTACTAAAAATTTTCTCTATACTTGCATTACAAATTGATTCAGTGAGATATTTACCAAATAGTTTCTTCATTTTAAATTATTTGCATGAAGCATCGAGCTCTTGGTAACGATACTGGATTGACTGCTTAATGTCGAGAGAGAGACGCCGGAGCAAATATCTGATCTCGTTTGTCCACTTCCAGTCTAAATCAGTATGAACCAAATTTTAAGTTCTAACTCAGTATTTTACGCTTCTTATCGCTGTGCGGCCCATTTTATTATTTAAGTCTTAATTCCTGAGTTATTCACATAATAGTATACCGTACTCTGAATTTCATAGAAAATATTGCAAATAATATTTACATCTTTTATAAGAATTAAGAAATACATGAAAAAGAGGCTGCACAGCGATATAAAGCGTAAAATACTGAGTTGGAACAGAAAACTTGGTTCATATTGGTTTAGACTGGAAGTGGACAACCAATACTAAGTGTCCTCTCCGCTCACTGGTTTTCTATTTAGAGAACTATTCAATGACAGCAGTCAGCCCAGTAGATACACGTCATTGGCACCAAGCGTAATTCGATTCATCACAAGCACAAAATTCCTAGTTTATTGCTATCCCATAGATTACGTTTTAAAAAGTAAATAATATCCTTGATAAATTCCCCCCCTGAAAGAACACATACCAGGTGTATAAACTTAAATCCGCTGTTTTGTAGTCAGCAAAACACATGGTGTGTTCAAAGGAAGCACAAAGCAAGTTATTCAAAGTACTTTCCCTCGCTAGCTACACATTTTGCCCACTTCTCGGGCAATTTGTGGATACCACGCCAAGAACAGTCCTGCTCTCGAGGCAAACCACACATCAAGCCATTTTCGGACGTCTGCATACGAATCGAAGTGCTGCTCAGCGAGAGCGTGGCCCATCGACGCAAACAGATAGTAGGTAGTCTGTAGGGGCCAGGTCTGGTGAATAAGCGGGATGGGGTAGCACCTCCCACTTAAGTGTCTCCAAGTAGTTTTGGACCACTTTTGACGTGTGCGATGGGGCGTTGTCGTTGAGGAATATCAGCTTGTCATGTCTTTTCTGATACTCCGGCCTCTTTTTCACACAGAGCACGGTGAACGTTGATCAGTTGTTGGTGGTAGCGGTGGGCATTGCCAGTTTGATACGGTTGCAACAGCTCAAAGTAGACGTTACCCTGTTGATCCCACCAAACACACAGCATCGTCTTCCGTCCGAAGCGATTTGGTTTCGAGGAAGATGTTGATGGATGGCCGGGATCAACCCACGATTTCTGGCGTTTGGGATTCGTGAAATATATCCACTTTTCATCGCCCGTCACAATCCGATGCAGGAACAACTTTCTTCTTTGTCTGGCGAGAAACATTTCGCATATGTGTTGGCGTCTCTCCAGATGCCGATCGGTCAATTCATGAGGCGCCCATTTTCCGATCTTCTGAACCTTTCCCATGGCACTTAGACGAATGGAAATAGCTGCTTGAGTAATGCCCAATTACTCGGCAATCATTTGTTGCGTTGGGTATCGTCCTCGTCCAACAGCGCCTGCTATTGATGGTCCTCAAATTTCCTGGGGCTATTTTCAAGCTTCTTGTCACTCAGGTCAAAATTTCCGTCTTTGAACCGACGAAACCAACCTCGGCACGTTGTTTCCGATAAAGCACTGTCACCATAGGCCTCCACAAGCATTCGATGAGCGTCGCCATCCGATTTCTTCAAATGGAAGCAGAAAAGCAGAGATTCCCGCATATGCTCTTTTTTTGGCACAAAACTAGCCATGCTTATCAACGGAACACTGTGTGTTGTTGTCTGTACTTGCTGATTATGTTCACTAATTCGTGTTGCCAGAGGTCCAACTCATCCACACAATAGGTTTGGCGTGCTCATGGTAGCTTCATACGCTCACGAACGCCATCTATGGGCAAACAGCGGAATTAACCTTATTAACCTGGTATTCCCCAGGGGTGAAAGTGTCTGAATTCATCACTACTAATATATTAAATACGTGCTCGTAGTCTGAGAATTGAATATTAAGATTGTCAGTGATACTGTTTTCTCCAGTTCAGCACGGTATAGTTTTTTTAATCAACAATTATGTTTTTATATATCTTGTACAGCTTGTACAATTGGACCAACTCATGCACAAAGATCCGCATACATCCACTAAGAAATTGGTCCAGCAGATGGGATGCTGTGTAATGGGTATGTATTATATGGAATTGAAGATATGGAAAGCTTCACCGAGTTCGAGTTTTATGCAATAGATGGCAGCATTGGAGCCGGTCTGGAAGTGAAAACTCTGATAATCAAGTACCGTTAGATGTCGTGATTAAATGCTTGCGGGAATTTTAAATGATAGAACATTAATGAATTGATGTTTTCATGCTGCTTTATTACATATGGATTATGATTTTGTTTTATTGTTATTATTTTAATCTCGATGCGATTACTGAAAAGCTTAATTAATAATTCGATATCTGAATCTTATGCACATAATGTATATGATATGATAATGTTGTAGACTTACTGAGTTTGGGTTACTGAGACAGAATATCCAAGATATCTTAAATATATTGGATATATGAATATCTTATATTACCTGTTTTTATTACGACTGACGCTGCTGCTGATTCTGAGGTGTAACACCTTAGGCTATCATTATCATAATAAGTGTCGTCCCGCCCAAGCGCTGTACTAAGTCCTGGGTAACAAGGGGCATCTTATTATTACTCTTCTATTCGCCCACGGATTCCCTGAGATCAGTTATGAAGCAAACCGAGGCCTTGAAGACAGCTTTCTAAAAGCTCGATATATAGATGAGAGAATATTATTTTCGATATCCCTAATCCTTTTCAGCTGTCACGATACTGTCACCCGTCACCTTCATTCTAAGATTTAGAAACTAGGTGCGTAAGTGCCACAAACTCTGAACGAAACAGACAACACAAATGCCAGTGTTCTACTATTGCCTTACTTCTACCCACTTATTGAGTTACTTCTACCCACAAGGTATTGACGCGCTAGTGGAATATTTACAGTAAGTCGTGAACAATGAACGAGGATACATTGATTGACGGATTCGTTAACATGTATGGAAAATACAGATTTAAATAAGTTAAGGAAAACTATCGAAGATATCTGAAAATACATATTGAATCTAAGTCGGAACTAGTTTAATCTCTTTCTACTCTATTTATTTAATTGATAACGGCATACGCAAACTATTCTCCAATAACTTCATATGGCAGCTATTCAACTTTGGATTGAAACATCATTGCTGGCTGCCGTTATTCTCTGGTTTCGATCTTCGATACTGGTTCGTTTTATTTTCGAAACGACAGACTTTAGGTGATCCCATAGGAAAAAGTTATTGGAAGATAAATTAGGTGATCGCGGCGAACACTTGATTGTAGTACGACGGACTGTCCACCTATTGGGTTACATTTTATGAGATGTTCACTATCTCCTGGTAATATCTACAGGGCATCCATAGTGCTGAAGCATGCTCAAGTCCATTCTTAAGCTGATGATACACAATTATTTATCTCGTCTCCACCCAGTCTATTAAATACAAAAGTGACACTTCTTAATAAAGATCTGAAAGCTATCAATGACTGGTGCGTCGGTAATGGGTTGTTCGTTAACCCACAAAAAGGTACTTTCACTGCCATAGGAACAAAAAATAACCTGAAGAATATATTTCCTGATGAAATTAAAGTGAACATAATGAACGTAAATATTCCACATTCCAAGGTGGTCAGAAATCTAGGAGTCCAGATAGACAAAAATCTTACCTGGAACTCTCATGTGTCCACCCAGTGTATAAAAGCTCTGTCAACCCTGCGGCATCTTTACAAACTACGCGAATACTTCACGAAAGAGACTAAATTCTATCTTGTCCGTAACCTTATTCTATCTCTTTTCGATTACTGTGATGTAGTCTACGAACCGGGCTTAACCTTGAGTAAGGCAATATCTATACAAAAAAATCAAAATGCCTGCGTAAGATTTAGCCTTGGATTTCATAGATCGGAACATGTACTACCAAAATTGAATATTGAAAATATGCTTACTATGTCAAGGGGACGTAACTTGCACCATTGTTGCTTAATATTTAAACTTTTAAAAAAATAAATCTCCCCTCTACCTAGCAAATAAAGTTAACCGTCGAAAAAGTGTTCATCACTACACAACACGTAATAGTAATGCCCTTAATGTCCCCCGTTTCAGACTGCATAACAGCTGGTTCATTTTCTGTTTCAGCAGCAAGAACCTGGAACTCTCAGCCAATCAATATTACAAATTCAACCACTTACAGAGCGTTCAAAAATAAGGTCAAACATTTCCTACATCGGAAGCAATTACTAAGCTCAAACTCTTATGACCCAACCTGACAATTTCACTCATTGGTATTGTGTAATTAGAATCACTATATATTTTTAACGTCTTTTTTTTCCTCGTAGATATGTAACTGTTGACACCAATAAAAAAATATATTGCGTGTGTTGGGTATCTGTATCTCTGTGTGTGTGTGATTGAGTGCATTTAGTATATAGGTTTGTTTATTATTATTACTATTATTATAATTATTGTGCCTTATTCTTTTATAATTCTATTTTTATTGTATTGTAATTCACGTATATTACTAACATTTTATATTTCATATAATTCTATTATTGTTGTATTGCCCTTGCTAGTGGCTAATGTGCACTATGCTTTCTTTTTTCTTATTGCAATATTGTAACCATACCGTAATGATAATTTATGATTTGGTGATACTGTTAGTGATAGGATCGTATATGGCGTGGTAGCATAGTCTTAATATATACGATTAATCAGGTAGAGTCCATATGACCAAGGATCGCTTATTCTTGTGATTATTTATGAAATGATAGAGCAACACATTATTGACGTTTTTACCGACATCTAGTTTATTATAAAAAGTTCCAATAACTATATTACATACAATGAGTCTACAAATACTAAAAAGTGTCCCTAACACGGGCTCTTGTATTGACTTTTACTTGTGGTTCACCTCTACTGTAATGATTATCTTCGACTTTGGGATTTCGGAGTGGAAAGAGTATAGATCCCGGATACTAACTCCAGTCCAAGTTAGTAAGAATGAGGTATACCGACTCCAGTCCAAGCCGGGGGTAGGAAAGATCCCGACTCTAGTCCAAGTCAGGGAGGAAGAGGTGACCATTATTCGAAACGAGTACATGATGCTTCTAAGGCTCTTGACTGGCTTTTTATATCCCATTTTGGTAGGTTTATTTCCACTGTTTCCAAGCCTCACAGCTTGGTGTTAGTGTCGTCTGCTTCTTCGGTTGCTTATGCAGCATTATGTAATTCTTGTTGTTCGTGGTTTGCTTTCATTGTGGTTATGTTAACATACTGACCCAATGATCTACTTCCCATTACAATACTCTTTTTTTTTAACAAGGGTTAGATGGCAGAGCAGCCATAGGCTGAACCTCGCCTGCTTCAATAAAGACAATTTCAATTAAATAAAAATCAGTTAGAAAATGGGTGACTGTTTTCCATTGAAGTTGCATGTACAGATTACACGTTAAAGCTTCGTCAATACATATAGGATCTATATGGTTTCCTGAGATACATGTCTGGACGATAATTTTCTGAGATGTCTGTGTGCACCATTGTCTAAGAAGATAGGGGTTGGACCCTTCTGATAATGTAATGTTATGTTTATTGACAAATTCATCCAGAGGAAATGAGTGTTTGTCAGTGAAACTCATGTCTGCGAATAACGTATCGTCGGTTTACAAGTGAAACACACAAAAACATAGTTTTTATAAAATGAAGGAAAACGAAATTGTAATTTTGTAGCTAAAACAAACGGTAGTATTATATTTTTATTTACAACGTTTATCTATAAAGTATACAATACTATTTTCATGATAGTCTAGTACTGAAATGACAACTAATAACGCAGAAAAATTAATCGTGAATTACTAGACACACATTTATTGAAAATCAATACTTTTAATAACGGCACACTTAAGTCTAGAAAACTACATTAACTCTAAACCACAATTTTATACTTAATGTGTTCACTTTTAAGCCGATGATATTATTTTCAGCAATTAGCTGAGAAATAATTTCGTAAAATCTCAATTCGTTTAGTAAAACCATCATCAGCTAATTCTTGTGATATCTGCATTTTGTATGTGTGAAACTGATGCTCTTAAACTTTACTGATTGATCGTTGAGGATTTCACTTTCCTTTTCTAACTGTCGTACAGACGTTTCTGGGTTAGCAGTCACGTGCCCAATAATCAGTGTTTCTTTCAGAAGATTTCGTTCGGGGGCTCGCGGGGGACAAACGAAAATTATAATAATGTATGTTGACTCCCATGTACTAAAACATAAAAAATAACAATAATGTTACCTAACAATATGGCGTTCTTCCTTACTTTACCTCAAAATAACATCAACAATGCTTATAGAATATACTATTGTATACGTATTTGAGTATGCGTATGAGTAGTACAAGTGTTAAGACTAATTCCTCTGGGGTGCGGTTGAAAAACACCTGGGGGCAAAGCTCTCCCCCGAAAGCATGCCTGAAAGAAAAAAGTGCCAATAACTTCTTCCACTGTGCCCTCATTAACGTTTGTCTTTCTGAACGCGTCCTTTGGGTTTCATGAAATTTGATCACAAGTTGGTAAACATAATAATAGCTTACACCAAGACGTTCTGAGTATAATAAGTTAAATTGTCTAGCATTCGCGAGTTAGATTTGTCTACATTGTCCGAAAAGGAATAACATCCAGTTTGTGTTCAGCAGCAGAACTTGCCTTTTCGTAATGATTCATTACGAAATTAGTTGAAAACCTTGTATCAAAGAACAAACAGACGTACGTACATACACAAACTAAATGTAATGTTGAACAGTCACCTGTGAACAACACAACTTAGACTTTGTAGATGAATATTATTATTAACTAGAAGCCGGCTATCAATTTTAGCTACTCTTCGGTGTAAACATTTAATCTGCCATGAACACCAGATCTGTCAACCTAAAGAAGTGCCAATGAGGGAGGTTTGCAAACATGGTAAGGAAAAACGTACAGGAGATTGCGTGAGGAACGAAAAACAAGCAAAAGAGTTACAATACAGACGTTAATTATCACAAAAGTAAAGAGCATACGATAACAAGTAATTTAAGTTTCCTGTGAAGGTCCCGCTTGACAAATTGAAGTAAACTAACAGTTTTTAAAGTTATTGAAATAGTTTACGATCATATGAGTTCAACAATTCTTCTACACACCATTAGTGCCCAATTTGAAGCAGGGGCGGTTGGAATTCGTGAGATATGAACGAATATAAAATACGGTTTTCTAAGTTCTGGAAACTGTACAAATCGGACACTGCATATCATACATCTACCACTATGTTGATAGATAACAAGGAACGGAAAATAAATATATATATCATCACCTAAACAATTCAATAAATTAACTAGAAGTTACCCGACCCCTTTGCTTTATGAAACTTTTACTTGACCGCGGCGAACCTGTGTGGGGGATTTGGAAGTCTTTTATAGCTAAAAACGAGGGGTGGGGTCGGGTGTTTTTGCACATTTTCGTAACTAAGGATTTTTCTGCGGTGCCATCCTCAAAAGAATGAAGAACGTGGTTTTATACTTTTACATATTTGCAGTCGTTTCGATAATACACGTGGTGGTAGATGATTTTATGGAAATTGGAAAGCCTATTAACTGTCAGCTGTAGATATCAACGCGCAACTTAAGCTTATCATTCAGTCAGCCTGAGATTCAATCTTGGCATAATTGAAACATAATTTATTCTTTACTATTAAGTTTCAATTATATCAACGAATTTGAATTTTTGTTATAATCTTTAGACATCTAAGGCTCAGGTCGGGATAGGGGAGAGGAAAGGTTTCGGGAAGGTGTCGGCTAGGGTCAATGTTGAAGGTTCCATGCTGGCATTTGTCTGGTGTGACTGAGGAAAAACCTTGGAAAAACCTGTCAGGACGGTCGACCGCACAGTGTGCGATTTCACTAATCTAGCGGGACAAAAGTAAAAAAAATAAACTTGCAAGATGTGTACGGGAAACTGGTTAGAATTGAAGCTGATGAAATGTAGAAGCCAGTGACAAAATAGTACACGTCTAGCCGTTACGCGTCTCTGTCTATAACCCTGCACAAGCAGGTGTCTGCGTGTTCAGTGTGAGTGAGTGCTCGAGCAGGCATTAACCATTTGAAAGTTAGGTGGGAGCAAAGTTCGTGTTGTTTACATACCTGTGCAAAGTATATGGAATTTAACCTGCATGGTACGTAGCTCACACTTTGTGTAGTTATACAGACCATGGAACCTTTGATACTTTAAATAATATCACAAAACAACCACATATAAACTCTATGAAAATTCCAGGTTCAGTACGAGTGAATTAGGCTGCCAAAAGTTTGGTACGAGTTTGTATGCGATTGTTTGTTTTCTATCATGATCTGACATTCCTATAGATATGTATAAAATGAATTGCAAGTGCAACTATTTGCGTTTGTGAATGGTATGTCAAGTTTTACAAGTATGGTCATGATAGTGTTAAAAAGAGAATTATATGAAATGTTAAAAAAATGTTGATACTAAATCGCGATCATCGCCCACTAAACCGGAACATGTACCTACACAGCACCTGCAAACCAAATTTGAACTTCATATGTGTTCATCGATTATGTTAAAAGAACTGAACCGGGTATCTCGTTAATTTATCACAGGGTTCAATCACAGATGGAAAACTTGTCATCGCAATAAAAGTGTGTTCTTGAAGAACACTGGTTGGATACAATAATCACAATCAGTATTCTTGATGTACCACCTACAAATGCTAGCGGGAGTGACAAAAAAGTTTGTCGACCACAGAAAACCTTTAGCTAGAGTGCATCGAAACAAAAAGGCGAAAAGTGCAATCACTTTTGACAGAGCGTTCTTTAAGTGAATTTAAAACACGCCACACGTTTTAAATTGAGGAACTCTGTCTAAAGAGATGCCGCTAGTATTCTGCAACAATTGACGAGAAGTCTAAAAAGTGCCACAAAGATTTAAGAAGCAGTAAAATACATTAGACACCAATTACCTTAGTTCTCGCCTGAAGAAGCACTGGCTTTAATAACGTTCATGCACCTGAGCTGTCGAAGATACAAATTGATGAGAACATCAGCTTTAAGAAAAGGCTTTGAAATCTATCCCTGGTATGACAATATAAAGGAAGCTTAAGAAAATGTGTTATCCAACTACAGACACCTGTATATTTAGTGAATCTGTAGTAGAAATCCGATTACAATCCGTAGTAGACAACATTAAAACAGCTTTGAGTTGTGCAAGACGAATTAAAGATCACTGTCAACGAAGGTAAATCGAAGCTGAACGACTTAACAATGTTTATTAAATGGGGAGTCGATGGCAGTGGTGGACAAAGCAGATATAAACAAGAATCAAATGCATATGATTTTGACGACACACATGTTTTGACCACGTCAATGGTACCATTAGAATTATATGGTTTCGAAGACGCGATTCAAAGACTGTGGTGTGGCGAAACCCTCATCCGTCTTCCACCTTATATTGCAGGCCTATAAGATTTAGGTTTGTGAAGGAAAATATTCAATCAGTATTAGAAGAATTTGAATATGTTATGAGTAAAATTACGTCTCTTGTGCCTACCTTAGTAGAGTTCGATGGTCACACTATGGAAATACGCTCCCGATTTGAAGAAACAATGGTATATGGTAAAGTATGTCATATTTTAGCTTTGAACAAAGCGTCCTAAAAGTGCTACATGAGCCAAGCAACATCTAAGGACATTAATTATTTAGAGGGGATTCGAAGCCGAAAGAATGATACTCACACGTTTCTGGGGGCTTGTCAACATTACATGCGCAAATCCGATTCATGGAATACGTGCTACATATTGGCTACAGATTAGATATTTAAAAATGGCAATGTCGCACGCCTGATGACAAGCAGAATGTCGCGAACAGAAAGAAATTCATTATTGGCAGCTTTCGGTCTGAAACTGGATTGCTATTAGACACACCAAAACAATTAGGAGGTAATATAAATGATGGTAATAGTGCAAGACGATTTTTTAAGTATCCTGAACTAACTTCCAACAGAACGGGTGTTGATCAATCTTTAATTGAACGGTTTTATATTATACTCCGTACTATGACACGTGGATACGACATCAACATCACTGCTTTGAAGGACTATTGCAACGAAACTGCGAACTTGTATGTTTCTTTGTATAAATGGCATCCAATGCCCTTAACAATCCATA
Source organism: Lepisma saccharinum (assembly GCA_022664845.1). Classification (NCBI taxonomy): domain Eukaryota; kingdom Metazoa; phylum Arthropoda; class Insecta; order Zygentoma; family Lepismatidae; genus Lepisma; species Lepisma saccharinum. The sequence continues at coordinate 14,149 of JAGDQP010015503.1, forward strand.
AGATGTTAATTCATGGCCCAGAAGTCATGCAATATTTTGTACTACCAATTTGACAGATGTCCGAAGAGTTACAAGAGACTCGCCACAAAGATCTCAGAATCTTTCGATTGCACAGCCCAAGAAAACTGTTGAAAATGAAGACCTGTTTCATAGTCTTCTAATTAGCTCAGATCCAGTGATCACGTCATTACGACCCCGAGAGTATTTCAGAGCAGCAGCCATTCACCCTGGAGTTTTCAAATTGATCTAGCCACACGATATTCAAAGCCACAAACGATGAAGATATACATTCATTTTCTGACAGTTCTGACACTTCTGGTGGTACTGAGTGGTCATATCGTATGTTCTATGTAACATATATTTTGTTTCATTTTCTGACAGTTCTGATGATACTATGTACTGAAAGCGTATGCACTATGCAGAAGAAAACTTTTTTTTGTTATTCTCGTGTTCTGACAGTTCTGTTGATATTGAGTGGTAATATCACATTCCCATAAAAGATAAAATTATTTTACTCTTTTTCTAAAAGTTGTAATGATACCGAGTACTAAAGTCATATGTACTATGCACAAGAATATGTTCTTTTGTTATTCTCATGTTCTGACAGTTTTGATGATACTCAGTTGTAATATCATGTTTTCTGATACATAATCTTTTCTCTTCTCATTTTCTGACAGTTCTGCTGATGTTCAATACTAATAATCATTTGTACTATATCAAATAATAGGATAAAGATTGGTATTATAGTGACATAGGTAATATCGTGATCGTTTCCCTTTTTTTCTTCTAAACACTTGGGTTTTTGCCTGGGGTTATTTTCCTCACTTACTGGCAGGATCTTTGCGAAACACGCACGAACGACAACCGGCTTCTCGCGCGCGAAGTTATATCGTGACAGGATAATGCAAAACTATCATGATATAACCTTATATCACGATCACACCAACCTTTATCCTATGTTTTTCGTTCTTGTCAACACCTTTCTCGCTTCGGTCACCCACTTTTGCTTATCATTATGACTTTTCATTCTTTATTTAATTTTGTCCTGCTAGATTCGCGAAATCGTACATTGTGGACCGGTGGGAACGAACCATCGACCTCCAGAATGCTACGCCGATGCGGTACCAGTGAGTCCACTTATAACTACAAATCACGTATTAATGATGTAAAAAATAGTAAAGTTATTTCTTTAAAGAATGCATAATTATTGTAAAGAATGGTATATACTAAATAGTGCATAATTATTGTGTTACATAATCTAGACTAACCCAATGCCTTATCTAATCCGCACTAACTTCATCTAATCTAACTTCCTCCACACGTTAACTTATTTTTCTACGTTAATATGAAATTACCACAGATATCAAAACTAGGCCTAATCAAACATAACTTTACCTAAACGAAACTAAAATTTTTGTCTCCACTTACGTTCCCCATGAGCTAACAACATATTTGTCATTAATGTGAAATTATAAGATAAATGATGTATAATTCAGCCCAATCTAACTTCACGCCATCTACACTAACTTTACCTAACCTTTCTCCTTCCTGTAGCCTACATTTTCAGCATCAGTGCAAAGTTTGTCCAGTAAAAACGTCTTTTCAACACGGCAATGTTTCACAGCGTAGCTTCTGCTCAAACTGACAATACAAAAAATATTTCAATTAGTGTGGTTCCTGTGAAACAGATAACAGTGGTAGAATTAGGATCATAGAACAAAAATAAAATAAAATTTTAACTAAAATATTTGTAATAATTATACGATAGTTTGGTTCGTTTAGTATAAAATTCAACAATCACTTCACTATTTTACTATTGCTTTATTTTTATTCATTACACGACGTAAGCAATCTTGCTTTGACAGTGCACATAGTGGTATTAATCTTTAATCTCTTAAGCTTAAGCGATGTGATTGGCAAAAATTTGAAAATACAGTGGCTCAAAAAAGTATTTAACTAACGAAAGTGCACACAAGGGAGGATGCATAACAAGAATAAAATTATTGATTACGCGAAGTTCATATGTATCGTTGCAAAGTGAACTAAATAGAAACGCCATTGGTAATTGAAGAGAAACAGTACACGAAAACAAAGCCAAGATATGTAATTTGAGGTCAGATAAGTATTCAAATGCAATACATCTAGCACAAAATATCAATTGTCGGTGGCAACCTAAACATCTTGTAGGGCTTCCGTGTCTTTTGATGATTTTCTGGAAACCTCGAGGAATTGAACCAATCTTTTGTTTGTTTCTCGGGTTATCTTACTCCATTTGTCCAATTGGTATCCAGCATGGGGTGTTATACAATAATCAGTGCTTATTAAGCGTTGTATGCTTCGGGTTATTGTGCTAGGTACCATCAACGAAACACAAATCACCAACACCACTGGCACTCACCCCCTCCCTCATCATTACTGACCCTCTGCCATGTTTTGTTGTAGCTGTGAGATTTTGCTAATCTAATTCACAGTTCTTTTTCACCACACAATTACGCGCCGTTTTAACTTAAACAGAGTGTACTTACTTTCATCTGGAAATACCACCTTCCCCTAGAACTAATGTGTATCGTGTTGACGTTCTATTCCATAAAGAAGTCGTTTCCTTCTGTTTGTTCCACTAATATCCGGCTTGCGTCGAGCTGTGCTACCATTCTACCCAGCTTCATGAAGTACATTTCTTATTTCTTGCGCATGTACTTGCTTTCCTAGTTTACCTGTCACTTCGTCTCTAGCCTCTGGAGTACTCAATTGCGAATTCTTCGCCTTTCGCTTAATATTTCGTTTTTCTGTTGGAATCAATGGTGACGGATGGCCACTTCTTCCTTTGTTTTTTACACAATTTGTTTTCTTGAATCTGTATATTATGCTCTTCACTGTGTCTATGGGCCTATTTAGTATTTCACTTATTTCTGTAAACTATCTCCCTTATCGGAAGTAGCCGGCTGCTATTTTGCCCTCGTCTTCAGTCGTTTCCTTACCTTTCCCACCCATTGCTGAATAGTATTTCCTATTCACCTTAAAACAGTTACATTACAGCCACTACCCTAACTTTTCCTTTCTTTATTCTATTTAGTGTTGAATACATCACTACTTCACACCAGTAACCGCAGCTGACTCCATAACAAATAATTGCTTCACTGTAAGTGCGTTTCGTTTTCGCATTGAATATTTATTTGGCGTCCTAATCGCCGGGCCTTTACAAGAACTCGTAGTGCTTGGGAATTATCGATGCTTGTAGCACTTTTTATGTTTATTTTCTACGAACAAATATGCACGAATATTCCCCTAGTTTTTGTGGCTTTCAGTCCTTCGTTTGTACATTTTTGTTTTACATATGTGTTGTGGTTATAGCCAGTTGAATACTTTTTTGAGTAACTGTACATTTTTTGCAGGAAATGAAGATTTCTCGCAAAAGCAGAGTGAAATATGGTTCGGATGGATTTTCAACTCTGGAATTATTCATAATCTTATTCACAAATGTGAGACTGCTTCTTTCATTTTTCTTTGACAGTGGCCAATTGAATGAAACTGCCCCTGCCGCAAATTATTCACATTACCTAAGAAATTGCTCAGACCTCATTGACGGAAGCAGCAGGGTATGTTGCAGAATTATTTTCTCAAGAAGGCTGCGTTTTACGTAAAATTCGGTGTCGTAGAACCACTTCAATCCATCAAATAGTACGAAAAAGGCACTTATATATGGACGAAGTTCTGATTCTAACGTATAAGAAGTTGAAGGGAATTCACACTGTCGAGTAGTGAGTGAATAGAAATTGTCGCTGACAGAGTTGACGACTGGATGTAGTACATTTTATGCACTTCTCACAACTACTCTATAGTGTTTGTTATCAAAATTGATATCCGATATACGCATGTTACTGTTGTCACTTATTTATTAATACTCTTTCTTCATCAGTATCAAATACCATTGTTTCATTCCTCACAGCTGAACCACAATTAGTAAAAATTAACCAAATTTATAGGAAAAATGGGTAAGTTAATAACTTGTAAGGCGTGAAATAGGAAAAAAAGATCAAGGAAACTATGTTAAGTTGGAAGGGCAGTTGGATAGTGACTTACTAGTAACGTGGCGGAAGAGTTGCACTGGGACGTAGAGCATCAGATGACGCGAGAGAGACTACGAAAACGGGGGAAATAACGAAAACATGGTCAAGCGTTGTAGTATGTAAACGAAATAGGTATAGAGTGGTTACGAAAACAAAACGAACCAGACCACGAACCGCCTCCGCTTGTTCACGCCAACTTGGTATTACTTTGTCTTCTTGCGTTGAATTCGACAAAGAATGTGAAGAGATCAAATTACCTACTCTAGGGTGGTCCTTAGTTTCAGAATTTCGAAAACTCAACGGGTACGTTTCCAATTTGTTCCATTAGTCATAAAAATATTTTTAGTAAAATGTAGTTGATTTTGAGTAACATTTAGAGGTCGCTACCTGGACCTTCAAAATCATGGTGTGTCACGATGGGAGCAGTCATGTTGAAATTGTTTAAATGTTGTAAACCATTAATTAGGGAGTTTATAAGATTATGCAACATTAAGGTTGAAGGTGTCTTATACGATCGTCACTTACGTAATTAATAGAAAAGATAAGTCTCAACTTAAAGATCGAGAATATTGTTATTTATAAGTAGATGGTGTGTCTTTTTTTAGAGCATATAGATTCAATTCTATGTGATTTTGCAACTTATATTTTTATATTTTGGGAACGCTATCTACGATTCTTGCTGCAAAGTTATTGCACTTTGGAGTAGCTGACTAACACATATATGGGTTGTTACGTGTTTGAAATACCATAACGCTTAATTATTACATTAGCATAATCTACCATAACTACTTTTTGTAATGTAAACTAAGGAAAAACAGATGCTAGTTCTAGGTTCTCTTTTATGAAAAAGATAGCTATTGTTAGACCTGCCACTTATAAAACGATGAACGTACGGTGAGCGTCTCATATATATAACTGTAGAAATAAAATACTTGGAAATATTTTTCAAAGAAAAGGAAATGGCAGGTTTGTGTTAACTTGCGAAAAGAAAACTTCGAAAAGTTACGTCTGCAGTAGATGCAATTGAAATTTGGAGTAAAGCACGAGTTTCTATAGCCGACCGCGGTGTAAGGCCAGACTCTCTAAGGATCTGGGTCCGAATCCCTGCTGGTGCATATTTTAGATTGCAGATTAGTTTGTAGATTTTAGAAACTTAACAACTTTACAACCAGACAGGCCGAGGTCATTAGTTACTAAAATGGACCAAAATACAAAGTTCACCAAAGTTTACAGATCTCCCTACTTGTCCTCGCGAACACTTAATTGCATGCCTTGAAAATATCTTAGATTGTTGCCAGAAGCTAAAGAAAAATAGAATAGCGATTGATATTTGCTCAGGATACTATCTATGGAAACATATTCTCGATTATTTTGTGCTAACTCGATTTTCGAATTGAATTGGATTCATGTTCTTTAGGCATCTAACGCTCAGGCCTTGATCGTGGAGGGGAAAAGATGCGAAAATCTGACGGGCAGGACCTACGTTTAAGGAACCATACCAGCATTTACCTGGAGTGGTGAAAAAATGGGAAAATCTTCAGACAGGATGGTCGGTCGCTGAGTTTGTACCCACGACCTTCCTCATGCTAAAGTACTCGTTTTTCGGTCTTGAAGACTCCAAGTTTACACAATGGGCCACTTACACTGTGCTTCTGATGCGAACTACACTGTCACAAAGAAGTGAATCACATCCACCACATGGGTTAACAATATGGGAAAACGTGAAGTTGACTGATCAAGAAATACAATGAACTGCACATCAAGAGTAAACACTCAACCCACTTTTGCTGCAGGTTCTCTGTGATCAATGGAAGAGATATCCAGACTTAAGCACTTGCCAATACCGAGTAATGTTCTACTGTGTGACTATTCCTATAATATTCATCTTGTGATATTGCAGAACGGAAAATACCAACTGTGACTTGTAGATCCTATATACGGTATGTATTGTATTATGCTTAACCCGAAGGGAACGTAATATTTCATACTTTGGTAGCGACCTCTAAATTTCGTCTATATTTAGCCAAATTTTGGATATATTACTGTCTTCAATATTGGAACAAGTTGGGCATGTGCCTCATTACAAACGGCAACTTCTGTTTTAACCCTTAAAATAAGGATCACCCTGACCTATTCATTGTGAAGCCGATGATGTATTGTAGTTCTTTTCAACTGCCGGTTCACGAACCGGTACCGGCCCGCGAAACAATTGTCACGGTCCTATAAAAATTATCCATTTAATTACACAGGCCTACAATCGAACAATTGTTTACAAAGTTTTCACTGATTCTTTTGGGGAGCTGAATCCGAAAGTAACATCATTATTTTCTATAAGGTAAGGCTTACCACAAAATATCATAGTCAACTTGGCCAGTTTGTGTTCGTACTGTTCTCACACAAAGTATGTAGTACTTTTCTAAAGAAAACGCATTAATAATTTTCTTTTTCAACCAACTGTAGTCATAGGAAGCACTAAATCAACTACTAAAAGCCTTAGGTGAGTTAATAATTTCTTAATAATTTCATTGATCATACATCCTTCAAGGTTGTGAAAAATGTCGTTTCTTCCATTTACGGGCTCGTAACGTACGTTTTTTCTCACGGTCCTGGTATTTCTATGTCAACCGCAGGAATTTACTTAGATGATGAGCTGATGATACTAATAATGTATATAGCGATTCTGGTGAAGAGCTCAGTGCTGATGCCAACACCCCTCAATTATTCACAGTTAGATCTAAATGATATCGTGAGAGATTAAGATCTCCCTAAGGGTCAACAGAGTTGCTAGGCTTTAGACCGAAGGAGAACCAATTGCTGGAACCAGATATGTCACTTTCGTGGTACAGCAACGGAAAGAAAGGTTTTGTTCTATATTTGTCTCAAGATGGCGAGCTAGTGTAGTGCCACAAGGTTCCTAAGCTCTTTAATTTAGAGTACAATAGGAAAGAATGGAGGTTGTCATTGACTCCTGACAACGAAAACTAAGGACAGTGTTTCTTCGCAATGGCAATAAATTTACATTAATACCCATTTACCATTAAGAGCACTTGAAACGGCGATACGAGAAATTGAGCTTGATTCTGTCAAGAAAGGACCATAAGTTGACTACGGTATACGTTGAGATTTAAAGGTTCTATCGATTAGTTTGGTATAGTAAGGAGAATACACAAAGTATCCGTTTCTCAGATGAGTGGAACAGTCGATACAGAAGAACACTGAGCAAGAAGAGATTGACGAAGGCAAGTAGTATTCGAACCTGAGAGCAAAACGTCGTGAAGGAATATATTTTGAATCGATAGATGTTTTATAGTCCTAAGAAGTACATCTCGTACTTCTGACTCAACTCTACATCAAACTTGGGATGATTAAGAAGTCCATAAAGAATTTATCAAAAGAAGGCGAATGTTTCCATTGCGTGAAAAACACGTTCGCAGCATTACCAGCGGCGAAATTGGAAAGGGTAGTATTCGTAAGTCCTGAAATCCGCAAACTGATGAAACTTCCAGAGTTTAACACACAAATGGACGAGAAAGAAGCAGCTGCTTGGTTACGTTTAAGTAAGTGGTTACCAGATTCCTTGGTAACCATAAGGACTCAGGCTTTGAGCCAATCGTTGAAAATACGTTGGTAGAACTAGAACTGGTTGGTTCAATCTATTTCAAGCTGCACTTCCTCCACTCTCATGGGAACAACGTGCTAGAGAAAGGAACCGTAAGAGGAGATGCGGTAGCAAAGAGCAAGACGAGCGGTTTTATCAGGATATCAAAGAAATTGAAACAAGGCGCTTCGGATGGTGGAACGTTAGCATGATTACTGACAATTACCGGGGGCTGCACCGAGATACTATGGAAAAATACATTAATGGAGATACTTCAAGAGACGTTTTAAAGGAAAGTGAAAATTTAATTGTGCGAATAAGTAGAAACCCGTTTCTTAATGTTTTTATTCTATTATTCAATTTTTACTTGTATTTCTATTTTATATTTTTGTCTTGAAAATAAATACAACTGCGATCACTAATAAAAATCCAAAGGAATGTCATGTAAATGAAGGTTGAATAAATTGTTACCTGTGTCTTTGCATGTTTTTTTAGATTATTTCATTGCGTTTTGTCGGAAAACCTTTAGATGTGGATGTAATTTTCGAATTTAGCGCCCAAAAGCATAAGGAACAGTTGAAACATTGAAGACAATTTTCAAGCCACTGAATCTTGCAGTCCAGTGTTATTTAACATAATTTTCAATATTTTGACATCTCAAAATTGTCATTAAAGTTTACATTTCCTTTACAAGGAAACTATAATATGAAGATGTGACAATCTTTTCAACGTCAAATAAATCTCTAACTTGCTGGTATCTTTCCGGTCTTTGACAGTTTTCTCCTATAATTTTCCGGTACGTGAGTATTAAAAGATCGAAAAACACCGATGTACTCAACTACTTTACAACGCAACACTATATTAACTAGACAAAAAGTCACTTTCGTAAGATGGGAAACGAAAAAATATGTCGTACTAAATCAACGAATTAATAGTATGAAGAGGGTAATCCTTCGATTAGAATGCACGTAAAGAAATAAAAAGGCATATGCACTTGTACAATATTACAGAGCAGGTATCTACTGACTTTTATACAAAAATAAAGAGAAGTTAATTGGACCGGGTCTGCAGAATAAATGCATACGTTTCACTGTCTCCAATGCTTTATTTTCATAGCACCCACGTTTTTAGGATCATTTTTCAATAACTTATTATTACGTTAATTTTAGGTTGCCATACATTAGATTACTTTCTAATTCCCTATACATCATTTCAGTTAATAATGAAACTTCGTTTATTCTGTTTCCATCTCTTTCAGATTTAGTGATTCTCAACAATTACGTTTCACTACTCGAAATACCGTAGATTCAAATCTGTGGAATTACTTTTCCCAGATTTCATTCACCGCTACTAGAAGCATTGAATTGAAACTACGAACGATGTACACATTAGGCTATATGTTTACGTTTTTCTACGCTGGTCAGAAATTAGGGAAACAGCAGAAATAGAGAAAAGGACAGTGAAAACCAGTGGTACAGTGCTGCAGGTGAAATCTAGTAACTTTTCCGTAACATATATAACAGACCCACGCGGTTAAATAAGTAAAGTGGAGCCCCAGATGGTATTAACATACATGGGGTAGGATAGAGCACATAACAGGTAGAGGTACAAGATCGTATATGACCACACAATCGTATATGTTCACAAAAATCAACTTATCGCTAGTAAGATGAATGATCTCTACAAACTGCTAACACCGCTATACACGTGGTTGGGCATGGAATTAATGGAGTTCTCGGGTCGTCTGAGGTATCCTGGGGAACTCCTCCAGTGGGGAATTTGTATCTATTAATTAGTTGCTAAAGGTGCCAGTGTAACTGCATTGAATACGTGTTCTTTAGAATTTATGTCCGGCGAGCACTTCGGCAACGCCATACCTGCTGAGCTAGGTGAGAATGAGCATTATGGTTCCATGATAATGAAAGAAGAACCAATTTGCTGCAGTCATAGGAACTACATTCGTCCTGAGTATCTCATCTATATACCGAAAGACTGTCAGAATACTATACCGAATCATCATACATCCACCGCCATCGTATTGTTATTTTTCGCTATTGTTTGTACGCAGAAGAGTATATTAATTACTGGTTCCACGCTCCCTTTAGATGAATGTTCGTCCAAGTTCTGCTCCAGACTGAATATATTGAAGAATTCAACTTGACAGACTGCAATTTACGATGTGCCTCACCCAAGTTTCTACTGTCCCTAAGATGTTGTTCCCTCAGTGGAACACGAACTAAAGGTCTCCATGCATAGATACCACCTTCATATAGACGATTCAGGATAGTTAGGTTTGATTTACTGTGTCACGTCACATTGGAGGTCTACCGTTGTTTTTGTTGCATATTCCGACGCGCCGCTATCAATAAGTACGGTACCGGTTATCATGTGTCATCGTAGATCGTAACCGTCACAGTTCCTGTTCTCTGAAAAAGTGTCCACAGGTAGAAAATTGCAGTGGGAGACAATGCATGATACAGTGTGGATCTGCTGTGTATGTAACAAGAAAGCTACTAGCTTCCATCTGCAGCACTATTTAGCTAGTTCTCATTGTCCATTTTCTTGTTCCTGCCCTACTCCCCTACTTTTCTTACCAGGGCAAAAAGACGTATACTAAAGAAAAGCCATGAATTTTAATAATTACATCTAATGCTTACTTGAAATTGCATAATACATAGATCGAAATAACTGAAATAACTACAGGTAATAACAAATCTTAGCAATAATAACACAGCCCAACACATGTTTCGGTGCCGAGACTAATTTTATGTATATTTGGCGTGCTGAATTCAAATATAACAATAGTTTTCGCCTAACAGTTTTAATTTTTAAAATATGACAATAGTATGATTTATGTTACCCAATTTTAAGTAGGGGTTATGGTTCAGGAAAGAAAACATAAAGGAATGGAAAACTGCATCATTTTATTTTCTTGAACATTTTGATAAAGAAACGTAGTAATATTAGAGTACCCTACGTCTTCAGAAGATTAACAAAAAATCAAAGGAATACTTCTTCGTTAACAATTAGGAAGATTATTTTGCAATTTCCAGCAGTAATCTACCATCGTGTCTGTATACTCTCTTCCCTGGTAGCGATCCTCTATTGTTTGTATATCCTAATTAAATCTTTTACTCTGATCTTCACTAGCATCACCCAAATTTTCAGAGAAGCAGCCCAATTGGCTAAGTTATGAAACTTTTTGATCATGAGACCACCAAGATCTCTGAAATTATTAAGCATTTTGTGTACTAACTTGACATGTGGTTAATAGCTTAGTGGTTGCCCAAAATGTTTCTGAAAAGAAGTACAAATGAGCTCCAGTCAATGAATGGAGGAAGGCTGAATCATTGATGAGTTGTCTTAATTAGGCACTGTCGAACATTTCAACTCTAATCATTTCTGTACTCAGCCCAGGCATTTTTCGTCCTATGTACATAAAGCATGATCCATCCTCATCGAGAGTCTTGACAAACTGTTTTATCAAGGCTTGCTTTATGTGCAGTGGCTGCAAGATGGTATACGATCTGTAGTTTCCACGCCACGAACTACGACTTATCACAAGGCCACTGCTAGGAATCTGGCGACTCTGATAACTGAACATTGGGGAAATATTTACTGAAGATCCAATGTTACATAGGGCTCCTCTGCAGGTCGACGAGTCCCTGCAGGTACGTCTGTATGCAGATTACGTGTTTATGAGTTAGTGGTGCTGTATCTCAAAAACTGTAGCTGATAGGAGTAAATGGATTTTATATTTGTAATCGGCACAAAAATTATACTTACAATTAGTTATAATATTCTAGGCACATAAAAAAAAATTGTTGGGCTGTATAATTCATAATTTTCATCAAAAATATGTTACACATATATTCAAACTTCTGGAATTCTGAGACATTTAAGTTTTTCTTTAATACTTACTCAATTCAGGATACTAGCAATAAAACACGTAAAATACCCATATTGTGATTCTTGATGCAGATTATGGCACAATGATAAATAGAAGCAAGGTAATAAGCGAAGTTTTATTTGTTGTCACTTTAGTCTTTCGCATAGATAACAGAGAAATATAGATTGGAAAGTGCCATAGTAACGTACTGTACCGCCTTTTCTCGTATCTGTAGTGTCCTGCCATCTAGTGTCCGTTCAGACAAACTGGGGCGAAAACAAGGGAAGTATGATATTCGTTAATCGGAGTTTTTAATTTATTGTCGACCAATCGATAAGGTTCAATGCAAGTGGGTTTTCCCGCCTTTTTCGTTTAACGTCAATTATTCAAATTTCAGGCCATGTAAACAAGAAATTAACTTCCTAAGTTTGTTTCGTATTCAATAAAAGGTACAATTCGTTTTAAGGAAATACTACTAGTAACTTCAGGATTGTGTGTAGACATTTTCGTGACAGAATGATGCCCCAAAAGTTTCTGCACTCAACGTTGGCGTTACTGGTATTTCTTTAAATCTAGTTGTACCCATTGTACAGGTACGAAACGAACTTTGGTCCGTCAAAGTTAATTTTTTGGTTACCTGCACCGAAATTTGAATAATTGACGTAAAATGAAAAAGGCGGAAAAACTCACTTGCATTGAGCCATAAGTGTTGTTTCACCCACAATTCGTGAAGAATTTAAGGAATCGTTGATTAATGAGTTTAATTTATTTCAAAGCTCTTAAAATTCTTTAACGATTAGTTAATTCTGAACGATGATTGGTCAGACCCATCCTAGGTGAAGAATTAGGGACGCAGTTCGGCAAATCTGCACTTCTCTCGGTTGTTGATACTGGGGCACAAATAATCAAGTGATGTTGGAAAAGTACGAAACGTATGATATAAATACTTTATACATTGATAGAAAATAACTTCAGATTGAAACTTGGTACATGTTACATTAACATATTACTTAAGAATACATCGCCAGGTCATAACTTTAAAACAATCAGCGGGAGTAAAATATGACAAAATGGCGGCCAATATCTGTGTATTGGCCTCATGAGGCTAAGGAAGCATAATGACCAGTTCCAGGGTTTCTAAATTGGGGCCTCTCAATTAGAAAGAAGCAACAGTTTCCGCAGAGCCACAACGCTCATTTTGACGAGAAATTTCGTGATATTATGGAGGTAACTTCCAGATATTCCTCAAATTTCTCATATAGAATATGGTTACACTATAAAACTTATCTCATAATTTCCAAGATTTGCATAATTATTAAACAAGCATGAGCTTAAAATGAATTAATAAAATATTGTTTCTTTTTCGCGTTACTTACAGGAATCGAGAGAAAAACAAACTAGAAGCGTTAGTTGCTCGACTTCAATTTACTTTGCTATATTCGTCTCTAATTGGATTAATAATTGGAAAGTCGTTAATCAACAATGGCAAAACGTGATGTGTCGAGTATCAGAACTTATACTTATGTAAAACAATCTATTACATCAGCGTAAGATTAACTTACTTTTTTTATAATATATATTTTGGACTACTAAGGTTTCGGTTCATTCTGCTAATATTTTACTCAACGTGTTTCTTGTCTATAACCAAATTTTCAGTGTTTTGTGACATGTATGACAATTTAGGAAATTCTGCGCATATATAATGCAAGGCAAAAAGCTATTAAATTGAAATAAGTAGGCTACAATACAAATCATCTATATGCGCATACTTTTATTGAATTTGTATGTGCAATGAAATAAAAATAATAAATATTTTTTTTCTGAAATCGTCTGCTATTTCTTATTCAAGATTTAAAAAACAAATTAAATGGTTTTACAATGGGTGATCATTCAGTGAATGAATATAATAAATACATACAAACTCCTGACACAATTTATAAAACCATAACTTCTTCAAAATCAGTGATCATAACATTTCTTCACGTCTTAGCCAGAATCATGAAACCTGTTTAATCGGATCTCATATCGTAATCTAAATGAACATTTAGAACGTTTCATCCAGCAAAATAATCTATTTTATGTTCAAATGCGTATCATTGAAGAATGCATGGAGTTAATTGTGCCCTGATCAACACCTGAAGTATAAGCCAAACGTTAACACAAGCATCAGAGATCTTGAATAACAATTTGTAACATTTTCCGTTTGAGTTGTAAATGGTCATGGATTAGTTAAACTTTAAATTCTTCCTAGAGGTTTCATCTTCTAATATCTTTCCTTGTGTGATGTAACTGTAGAAAATCTTGTGTTATAACATTAATAATACCAAGCACTCCACTTAAAGAATTTTCCTTATAACATTTTCTGCAACTTTAATATTCTCCAGTGTGATGCTGTCTGTCTCCGTCTCTTTTCATTGTTTCTAAACGTATTAGCTGATAACGCTAGAGCTTGCGCTTATTTGCAAATTACTCCTTTTCAGGAATATTGAGAGAACTGAAGGTTTATTCTGAAACTTTTGTACCTACAAAAGGAAAGAAAGAAAAAATGAAAATAATTTATTCATCATAACGTATATTATTTATCATTAATGTAGTTCCCGCGATAATGGATTTTCGAATTCCAAATATTGCAGAGCTATAACTTAAAGTCTACAAAATACTCTAAATATATGGTATTGGCGGTTTCTACTTTGATGTGCATTATGGCTAAGCAGATGAGATACTAGAGACTCTATTGCTGGCCTGCATCGTTTTACACTTAGGGGAGTAATAAATCATTCGTGTTTACCTTTGATTTCTAACAAAATAACGGGTTAGTTCATATTAATTTATATTGAATGACATTGTCTTACTATTAGTATCGCAAATTTACTCAGGCAGGCCGCTGTTCTACAACCGTGCCAGGTACGGGCATATGCGAAACTGAAGCTAATTACACACTCTTGAACATATTAATCACTGACGTGAGGTTACGTTACATCACAATAATTCGGGGATTAACTGTAAGCAAGTTAGTTAGTTCCAATTAGTTTAACTAACTTTATGTTAACCTTGTTTATGTAGGTCAGGTATGGTGAGATGAGATCAGGTTATGGAATATAGGATCGGAGAATGGGAGAAGTATCTCATTTCCATCCAATAATTATTTCCTTATGTATCATGTTTACAATGGCATTTAAGCATCGTCAGCTTTTTATGAGCATTGTAATTCTTTCCTTATACATCATATTTACAACAGTAATTTCTGTGTACAGTATTTGGTTAGCAGTAACACTTCACGTTACTGTCAAAAATTAAGTTACTGCATGGAGAAGGTTAGAGTTAGGATTAGAGGTGTGCAACGAGCGAATTTCGGGCGCTCGAAACACAAAAATACGTTTTCGAGCGAGCAGAGTATGATCGAACAAAATCTGCTCGAACAGGTTTGTTCGAACACTTTTGCTCGAAATTCTGGATTCGAGCGCTCGAAAGTCCTGGAATTTCCCCTTCCCCTCCGTTTATCTTGGTAAAGGACGTAATACACAATGTTGCCAACTGTGATACTATTATTCTTATCATAGTATAATTTCAACTTTATAGCTTTGATACAACAGATAATTAATTAAGTACTAAAAAACTATTAACGTGATTCCATAGGTATTTTAATGCCAACATTTCTGGGAGCTCCAAGGGACGCTGACTACAATTTCGAGCCTAAAAATGTTAAAATTTGCAATCCAAGACCGCGGCAGCGCGAAACATTATCATTGTAAAAGACAGTCTGATTAGGAGGGGGGGGGAGGGAGTTCATTGCCAAGACCAAAAATATACAATTTTGAAATCCAAGATTGGGTAAGGCGAAATGTCACAATTGTTAAAAATCATCAGAATTTCGTGAAATTTTATATGTTGGGACTTGAAGGAGCTCTGGGTCCATTATCGAGGGCAAAAATATACACTTTTGAAATCCAAGATGGCCGCAGCGCGAAATGCCACAATTGTTAAAAATCATCAGAATTTCGTGAAATTTTATATGTGGGGGGCTTGAAGGAACCCTGAGTCCATTACCAGGGTCAAAAATATACACTTTTGAAATCCAATATGGCGGCAGCGCAAAATGTCGTATTGGTAAATATCATTAGATTTGGAGAAATTTTACATCTGTGGGCTTAAAAGGAACCCTGAGTCCATTTCCGATGGTAAAAATATACACTTTTGAAATCCAAGATGTTGACAGCGCGAAATATCATAATTGCTAAAGTCATCACTTTTTCGTTAAATTTAATATGTGGGACTTCGAAACGGTGCTGAATTCAATTCCGAAACTAAAATTTTGCGAAATTTCAAAATTGTTAAAAATCGGATATTCGTTCGATTCCGTTGTCAATGAGAAACCGAAAATGACGGCAGTTTGGAATGTGATAAAATGTTCAGAATTATCAGATTTCTGTTAAATTCCATATGTGGGTGTTCCGAAGAACGCTGGCTACGAATTCGAACCTATAAATGTTGAATTTTTAACTCCAATAAGCGCAAAATATGATAATTGTAATAATATTTTGATTTTTCCTGAAATTTTAAATCCGGATCTTTCAAGGCGCTCTGAGTTCGATTCCTATTTCAAAAATGTTGAAATCCAAGAGGGCGGCAACCCTAAAAGTAATATTACATTCTTAAAAATTATCAGATTTTGTAAAATTTCATAAGTGGGTGTTCCGAAAGACGCTGATTACGAATTCCAGCCCAAACATATTGAATCGAAGATTGAGGGAGCGTGAAATATTCTGATTGTTAAAAAACATTTGATTTTCGAGAAAATTTATATTTGGGGCTTTCATGGTACGATGTTTACAAATTTGAAACCAAAAATAATAAAATGTGAAATCCTAAATAGTTGTAGTGCAAAATGTTATAATCTCTAGAAATTATCCGATTTTTGTGAAATTTCATATCCGATGCTTTCAAGGGGCCGTGAGTTTGATCTCGAGGCTAAAGTGTTTAAATTAGAAAATGAGACGGTGGCAGCGTAAAATATTGTAATTGTTAAAAATAATCTAATTTCGTAGAATTTTTCCCGTGATTTCTGAGATTTCTGGGTTGGATTCCTAGACTAAAATGTTGAAATTAGAAATTCACTCCAGTAGGACACAGACGCGTTTTGAATGTTATTTTTTGTTTTAATTCGTTGATTAACAGTTATTAGTTAAAAAAGTACGTTTAGTTTTAATCATATATCAACAAATGTTTGATACCCCAGTAGCCTATTCAGGTTGGTCGGTTATGGGACCCATATCGTTCCACATCCTAAATCCGGACGAGAGAGGGGGTCTCGTTTGAGACCACGTCGAGCGATGTGGGATCGGCACCGATTATCGATATCACTAATTTACCTATTTTCTAAAACTAAATTTTGCAAAGAATAAATCGATTTTTACAAACCTTTTTTCATAATGAATAAATTAAAATTAAAAATAGAGCATTCGTCATTGCGTTATATCGATTCATGTCATTAACCGATATCTATATTGATCAATGTCGGTCTATATGGGCAAACCGATGTTTATTCAAGCAATAGTATATCCCTCTGGTGATAAAGTATAAAACTTCATGTTGTTGTCAACACAGCGAGCTTTGTTTGGTGACAATTTAAGCATGTTAAGTGCAGAAATAACATGTCCTTCGTGTAACAGAACACGACAAGGACCCAACAGATAAAATGTTAAAATTGATTGTCTTTTTTCTAAGGATTTTTTGATCACTGTAAGTAAATAGACAAACCAACAAGATTTAAAGTAATATTAAGCTATTTATCGTACGCCGTCAGAACCGGGAGACATTTTACACTTTTGTTTCGTTTGTACGGTTGAAAGTAGCGTATTTTCTCAAGCCCATGGGGTTGTTGAGATATTTTGACCAACTCTCGTAAATATGGGTATTTTTTTGTTTCGGGCGTACTCTATGTTCTTCGTCTTGTGAAATTACTAAGTTGGGCAAAGTTTTGTTCAAAATTGTGTATTTGCGATATTTTGA